>PQWD01007211.1:0-44866 GCA_019425675.1 Leucinodes orbonalis | reverse complement strand
CTAGATCCAATTTGTATTCCTTTGAACGTTTCATAATGTTTATTAAAGCTAATCAATAACATATTTGACTTGGACACACCAGTGGTTGTAAAAGTTTAAAATTATGCACATATATTTACGTAATTTTCAGTTTTAGTATTTTATCTTTAAGCCTACGATTACCTCACAGCAAGGCACATGTCCTTACAAACAATGAGCTATGAGAGATGGTCTACGTTCTGTGGTAGAGGTACACAAAAATAATATTTATAATATATAAGCTTATCACTGATTAAGTTACAGAATCAGAGCAGCATCTTTACATAAAATGTGGTGCCTTAGGCGCACACTTTGGGCGACAACATATCAGAAAATCTCTTGAGGTCTATCAGTGCAGTCAAGTGTAATTTAACCTCTATCCAGGTATTGTGGATATATATCTCACAATAACGTTAAATAATAAGTAATGGCTTGTGACTCCCTTAAACGTCACTAGCCAGCGGCTAAAATCAGAACAAGTGAACAGTTCGTCTGCTAAATGGTAAAGTTTAAGCAAACTTCCACGGAGCCCAACCTGGCCACATCTCAACTTAGTACGAAAATCGTACCGAACTTGCAAGATGCAACTTGGCTGATTCACAGCGACACGAAAGAGCGGCGTGGGAGCTAATGCTACATTTGACACACGAAGGTGTGTTGGTTTCTTACTTTAAAATTCCCTTGGAACATTCTATCTGGTCAAAGACGAGACTGGTATACTGTTAACTAGCTAATAATGTGTTTAAAGATTAATTAACCCACCAAAAATGTTTCATGTAAAATGTTGTGAAGTCGACTACCTAGCGTTTGCGCTATAAAAAAACATTAAATCTCTTTTTCAGCCAAGCTTCTGAATCTACACGGCCTAACTCTACCGAACCTTACTTCAACAAATTCTATACATCAGTTAGGTAATATGAGTATGAACGTCTTTGCCGTTTCTCTACCATCGTTGTATTGACGACCTATGTGATGTAATGGTCGAGACGTCGGCTACTGCCCTAAGGGTTCCGGGTTCGTTCCCCGGGCATTACAAACATTTGTGTGCGTGAATATGCCAGTTTGTAAGGGTCTGGGTGTTTGTAAGTATAATATGTATGTATTTACAAAAAAAGTATATGAGTAGGTATGTTTATCGATTGTTTAGTACCCTAACTACAAGCTCCTCGCTTGGTGTAAAATGCTCGCTTTATATGGGGCTAGATGGCGCTGTGTGTCAATGGATATATATTTATTTATCGTGCAGGTGATGCGAACATTTAGCTTCTGATCTAAAGTAAGTATCAAAACAGCCAGGTTTGGTTTTACTTTCATATTGCGACACTAGACGATAAACTCAAGTCACAAAGTTCACTGCATCATGGGTCTATCGATGTGGAAAGAGTTTGGATAAGACACTGGAATTTACTTAAATCTGTTTAAAAATGTTTAAATACAAGCTGTGAGACATACTGCTGACTTATTACCCCTGACTTTGCTGTCATTATAATGCATTCAATCTGTAAATTGCTTTTCTCATGTATTCGTTTTGGTTTTGGCTTTTGATGTTCAAAGCCGAAAGGTGAGATGGTCGGTGAAATTTCTCTACACTTCAAATTGTTTATAATTTATTTATTGTTCTCTCAAGTTTGCGACTGGATTGTGTTCCTTTTGTTATATTATGGAGTGTTTTGTAAATAGGTGATAGCTTTGTTACTAACCCCTATATGATTTATTGCATATTTTTTCTAGCTTAAATGAAATGATCCAATTACTATCCCCTTTCATTTTTAGCCAATAGCCAATTAACATCAGCTAGGTTTATTTAAAAGTTTGTAACAAAATATTATATTATATTATTGGAACCTTCAAGAAAAGAGCGTATTCCTTCCTAAAAGGCAAGCAACGCACCGGTGACACTTCTGGTGTCTCCGTTGTTTATGGGCGGAGATAATCACTTTCCATCAGGTGACTCTCTAGCTCGTTTGCTCCCTATAACATAAAAAAAAAAAACAAATAAATATGTGATGTTCATAACATTAAACTAACTTTGAAGCTATGGAAACTAACTTCAAAAGTCAGCGCTCAATTCATATAAGATTCAAAACATCAGCTTTTCGTTTTCTCCGTATGCCTTTGACACACGAATAAAATATTCAAACGCACAATGCTTGAAACTTCCAGTACCCTTATCAACAATTTTATGTCCGAGACGAATACATAAACTAAGACCGGGTCCAAATACGTGGCTCTACGTTCCGTTTGTGTATAGTGATCCTTAATTATAAGGTGGTAAAGGTGATTTTAAATATCATGTGTAGATTAGCTTTACGTTCCTTAAAACATTTCTTAACTTTTAATATCGGTAATGTTTAATTTTGTGATCCTTATCACGGTGTGGTAAAGGTGGTTTTATATCTGATGTGCCAAATTAGATGTGTTCTAAAAGCGATTAAAAATTGATTCAATTAAAATTAAATACCTGTTTCTAAATGTATATAACAAAATAGTGATCCTTATGCCGGTGTGGTAAAGATGGTTTACTTAGTGTTCGTTAATGATGAATAAGAGTTTTCAAATATAAGTATATTGTAATTTTTTTTTGTGATTATAAAAGTTCTTCAGGATTTGGTGCTATTTATAAAAAATAGAACACAGTGTTCAACAGTATGAAATTTCTCAAAGAAACATGACAAAAAATACTTTTAAGAAATTGAAATTATTATAGTTATTTCTTTTTGTTTGCGATATATAATACCGAAGTATTTACAGCATGCAATAATACTCATACATTACGCAATTAATTTATGATGTTATCGATTTTTTCCTAATGATAGGTTATTGCAATAGCAACAAATATTCCTGTTAGTAATAAAATCATCATAATTATCAAACAAAACGTGTCTAATTTACACAAAGAATAACCCTGCCAAAAAAAGTAGTGCGAAAACATAAAGAATTCACAGGGCTCATAACAAGGGCCATACCCTTCTCAACATTCCGACAAGCAAACTTGCCAAAGGAGTGGCGAAACATTGATTAGTTGTTCGAACCCAAAGGAATTCTAAGCTAAGTGGGACAACAGACATGAAAACGGGGTAATGACCTGGCTTGATTAATACCTCTGTGATTTGGTTGCGTTAACACTCCACAAGGAGCACGTGGTGTACTTTTAGAGGGATTGATTGGGTGTTTCAATTGTGGGAATTCGGTAATGGTGTCGAAATAAAAGACGTGTGTAAGTGATTGCTTTGTTTTTGTTAGTGGCAGTTGAAAACAAATTGGTCGATATTGTTTTGGTAATTTAACAAGCTTTTAAATAAATAAAATAAAATATTATCCACTGAAATTCACACTCGCGTGGACGACTAAGACTTAGGACCTTAGGAGTAGGCTCGTTTGATGGAACGTTAATGAGCTGATGATGATGATAATACTTGTATTACCTTGGCTGGGTAACATGCAATTGATTCGGTTCCTCTGTTAAAGGTAAATTAATATATGCAGGTTTATGTACTGCTTGTAAATTTACTGGCTTTCTCAAGCTTTCAGTTCAATAAATTGTAAGCGACTTGCGTGTACAATTCCCTGGAGTTATATAAAAATAAATTTACAAGTACAGATCTCTTAAATGGGCTTGTGGTTACTAAGCAGGCTATTAGCAGAATAATCGCGAATTTTCCTATGGGACTGAACCTGGAATGAGAGTATTGGTTGACAAATATTATCAAAAGCCACGGATTTGCTTACAACCAAGCGTTTACAATAAAATAAGTACCTATAAGTAATGTTTGTACACGAGGTGTTCACCTGTCATTCTTGATGCACTTTGTCTATGCTTCCTATATGTATTATGTTCTACGTATCTATAAGTGTTGTCAAGTGCTAGTAGACCTATTAAATCTACCGCGCGCGTACCTCAGTATACATACATCACATTTTTGTATTTTTTTTTCTTATTGTTATTTTAAGAAAATTATGTTCATGATCCTAATTATGCACTTATAAACTGTAAAACTGTGTCACTTTTAGTTTTGTTTAACAGTGTCGAGGAATCACTGACATTGAAAATACAGTATTTTTACTAGTTTCGATGTCAGGGTTCACCTTTTGCTGCAACCATACTTTGTAAACCCCTAACCTAAACTATACCTGAAATGACTTACTATGTATAACACCTGGGTTATGAATAAAAAATGATTATTATTATTACCTATGTCGGGTGAAGCACAACAAAAAAAAAAAAATATTCATAATATATAAGAGCGTCGGTGGCCCAATGGTGTGGACTGTTTCTCTCCTACAGGGAGGGCTGAGGTTCGAATCCCACCACGTACCAATGTGTTTTCGAATTTTCGAAAATATATGTGCGTAATCCGACGTCTTACGGTGAAGGCAAAACATCGTGAGGAAACCTGTGCATACGAGCGAAAAAATTTAAAGGTTGAGCGTGAAATCGTCCAACCCACCACTGGGCCGCGTGGACGACTAAGGCCTAATCACCCTATACAAGTAGGCTCGTTCCCCTCTGTGGGGAAATTTGATGAGCTGATGGTGATGAGGTACCAGTATTCAGCGTATAGTTACTCCATAAATGAGTTTTCATATTGCGATTATAAATAAGTACATGGTCAAAAGGTTCCACGCGTAAATTGAAGGCCATTTTGGGCGTTATTGTGCTGACTCCTAATTTCTTGAAAGTAAGTCTTTGATATAAATAATAATAAAGTCCGATACGCCAAATTTACTTTGACCCAAACTTGGAAAATACTTGAATTTCATCTTCTGCAGACTAATATATCAAGACGGTTACCTAAAACCAGCTTGAACCTTATCTCCGTTGACTAACCAACCGTGGCACCTTCGATCCCTTCGTGCCCTAGCCGAACGAATAAAACTTATTCTTCTGCAAGTTAGTGACACTTTAGAAGTACCAAGTCGAATTTACGACTAAACTTACCACTCACTATCTGTCAACCGGAGTTTGCCGAACAAAATAGATCAGACAAGTTTTGGATTCAGTAAAAGTTTGAAAGAGTGATGGTCCCAGATGCAGTGGCATGATCAGATGTGAGCGGTTAATTGAAATATATATATATATATATATATATAAATATAATTTGCGGTACTATATGGAGAGCGTCGGTGGCTCATTGGTGTAGACTGTTGCTTTTCCCATCTGACGAGTGTAGGTTCAAATCCCGCCATGTACCATTGTCTTTTCGAATATAAATGTTCATTTATCCGACGCTCTTACGGTGAAGGAAAACATCGTGAGAAAACCTGCGCACGCTTGCGAAGAGATTCACGGTTGTGCGTGTGATCGGCCAACCCGCACTGGGCCCGCGTGGACAACTAAGGCCTATACACTCTTTGCCTGGCTTTTGCCCCTCGGTAGGGACATATAATGAGCTGATGATAAAATAATGATTGTCGTAAATGACGATAAATACCTACACAACATGAATGAACCGATTGATCGGCTATAACGGTTCGGGCTCCAAAGACAACCTTAAGCAATCCTTCATATTAAGCTTTGATTTATGAGCTTAATTTTATCTGAAAATGCTATAACTTCAAAGATGAATCTGACATGAAAATAGTCACAAATGCGGGTGACGAACACGAATTTGCCTTAATATTGTAATGAATACATCTCAAATGAATGTATTGTATATTATTACATCGAAATACTATTGACGTCTACTCTCAGTGGCGTGCACAGAGACTATGAGTAGGGTATGCAAAGTGGGTGACACTAATCACAAAAACAATAAATAATTAATTTACATTTTTGTCAAAGTGAGTGCTGTTAATTATAGCAGATCGCCTATGGTTTCAAATCTGTTGAGGAAAATGGGCGAATAAGTGCGAATCTTTTAATATTTTGGCGATGTTCTGGATCGTCTGGACGCACAGGGTATGCACTGCTTATTTGCATATATAGAGTGCACGCCACTGTCTACTCTCCATTATGATATCATAGTGAATCTACATAAAATTGATAAAGCATCAAAATAGTCTTTGGAGGATTCAATTTAGACATAACAAATGGCTGAGGAGCAAAATAAATTGTGTCTAGAATTAATTTATCAGTCTTGACAAGAGATTTGGACTTATATTCAGTGGTCTACATAGAATCTCCAGACTGAATTTGAAATTAAAAACTTATTGAGATGTCGCCTCTTTTTGTTGTGCTGCGTTCGGAGAAAAATCTTTATTTGTGACTAGATTTGGGCGTCTGAATAATTTCCACTTCAAATAGATAAAAAGATTGCCTTAGGGACTCTGGGTACTGGAAATATTTTTATTTCTCACATCATCAAATTTATACTTGAAATATAGCTGTGTTTTGGGTTTAAGGAACTGACAATGAATTACTGTCTTAAAAATATCAAGATCATGATTACCATGATCCTTAAGACCTAAAGTACTTCCTCGTACAGCCGATTACAATAAAAGAATCTTTTACTGTCAACAAAGATTCGTTTGCTTATAAATAGGGAGCGTTAATTAGATAAGTCAAAGATAACTTTGATTAATTACGATATTGACTTCCACCTGTTTTTTTTTCTTTACTTAAAGGTACCATCATCATCATCAGCTCATTATATGTCCCCGCCGAGGGGCACGAGCCTACCTATATAGGGTGTACGAGTACCACCATATTTTCTTGAAAAGCGTATTCAGTAATGACTATACCGGAATTTTCCAAATGTGTGACCTCAACTTTCATAAGAAATTAGTAGGACTGATACTCTTGTATACGTGTCAGATATATATATATACTAACAAGCTGACTCTGCGGATTTCGTACCGCCTAACAATCAATTAATCACGATATAAACACGTTACCATTAGCTGAAATAATTTTTAAAACATTTAATTTATGAACGCACGTGTAAACGTTAATCATTTGTGATTATTTCTGAACGCATGTTAACTATTACGTATTTGACAGGATGGACAACAAATGTTTGACAGGTACGAAACCAAGTTACATTAGGGAAAAATTATTCATCTTTTATAATTATGTTTTCGCCAAAGTAAGTACTGTCATGGCCTGGTCAAAATTTAAAGTGAAAAATATCAAGTGTCTCACACTAGTGATTTTAATAGTTACTTTACCATATTCGTAAAAAAATAACAAAAAAGCTTAGGTGTTCTATTTCACGTGACCACATTTGACACCATGATCGATACCTAAATAAACGTCTCCATATAAACTTCCTCTTAATAGTAGCAGTAGTGGTAGTTAATTAATAAATTAAAATTAGAATATTTTAAAAATCTGGGAGATAGCTATAATATTCCCAGATCGTTAATTTTTTAACCTTTCATTTATTAAGTTACGTCAAAGTAAACATTGTTAGATTTTGATACACAATTTACCTTCATCAATTTAAAATACCCTCTTTGAGTTCGGTGATTGCCCGAAACATCAAGGATCTTTTTTCATAATGACATTACGTCACATCATTATCCCAGCAAATATTTAGAATTTAATGATAACGAACAACGTTAGTAATTAGAACGCTCTCGAAATTGAGGTTCGAATATAATTTTGTGCTGGCAGTATAACAGTTACATAAACGTGAAAATGGAATTTCCAATATTATCAAATAGCTTAAATGCATTTTGGAATATACATCACTATTTTTCAAAAATATATTGATATTTTAACATATCCATAATTCAAAGATGTATTTTAAATAAAATTAAGTTTCATTTAGTAGTCCTTAAAAGAATCTTTATTTATACCATACTTCATGCATTAGTTACGATTATTATATGCAAGCAGATAATTATAGCACCGATTTATAATCTCATGTATTTTATTAGGGTTCTATTCAACCTATCGCAGCCCACAGCTAAATATAGGTCTCCCTCATTTTATTATGAATTTTATATTATTAGATTGGATAGCTATGGTAGGATATGGTATGTATTGATTTTTTATTATTCAATTATATTATCCAATTATTATTTTATTTATTTGATCACTGACGTTAGCGTATAGCTTACAACGCCAATAACATCCTCAGTTCCAACCTTGCCATAGAACAAAAATCCTTCCAAGAACTAATCTGCCATGGCTCGTATCTGTCACGTGAAATAACAAGTTCGTTCCCGACATTCTACAACGGAATCCTAAAAAGCTCCCATTACCGCTCGAACAAATTACGTTATGTCGTGTCGGAACAAAAAGGTGGATATACACCGTGTAGTTAATTCCAAGTAGCATGTTTCCTCTCACATAAAGACTGAATTTAATCAAGCCAGGCCCCTCCAAACGCCGTTACGGTGCTCGCTGATCGTCGAATTTGAAATTGGAACGCCGATTGCGCTTGTGTGTGTGACGTCGTATTGTTTTTTTTCTCTGGTGACGACAGCGAAACCGTTTTAGCCAGGTTTTCTATGAAAAATTTGCGGATTGGCTGTTTGACGAAAGCGGTGTAGGTTTGCTTTTGAATTGAGCCTGTGCGGAATGTGTGGCGGCATTGCTTTAGTGAGGTTCAGGTGTAACACCTGGCCGGTTTTTAAATTTAGTGATTCCAAAATGCTTATTCTTAAAATTCATTTTACCTTAAAAGAAAATATAATAAGAAATCGATTAATGTTTCTGCCTTTATATTTGATGTACCTGGTCATGCGTTATTGATACTAATTACTATATAATATGTCACAGATTACAATCATAATATTAAAATTAAGCAATGGGCCCATGGTCTATGCCTCCATATTCGAGGCTAACAACGACTTGCAATGTGGGACACCGGGAGACGGAATGAAAACACGTATTGAGTGCGCACTCTGAGTATATTGTCTATCAAATAACTTACAACTACGCTTATATACTAACTTATATCTATGTGTGAGGGAGGTTGTTTACACACACTACACCTCCCCCGTGATTTGAAAACAAAAAACATCATTGAATGTTTTTTTAATCAAAAATACCAGAAAGTTTATTAGGGAATGTCCAGAAAATTTCGTTATACTTATTTTAAATTACAATCAACAATTTATTATAAAAACAACGAAACAAAAAGTTCTTGTTTAAAATGCCTTAGTAAAATAGTAAGTAAATTTATTTTATTTCTAGGTACATAACTCTATTATGACATACATAAATACAGGCACAGCAGACAGGTCCCTTCAATTAAATTTATTTTAACGAAATCATTTACCAAAAACAATTAAATACTGTGTCGGTATGTACTAATTATACAATAACTTTGAAGCATAAACAGTTAAAAAAATCATAACAAACATATCATTACCATTTCTCTATTCACTTTCTCTTGAATACAATCAAAATTAACACTTCTCTATAAAAATCATCATTTCTATATCTATTTCCTTTGCATCACTTTCTCGGCACAACACACTTATCTCTATATCATTCCCTCATTTCATTCTTGGTACATTATATACCACTTTGGGTATTTTTATTGGGCCTGCAGGTCCTTAAATATCACCTTATCATTTGGTACATTTTATTAAGTCGACTTTTCATTTACATCATAGTCATAATTACTGCACCACGCAGCTTTATTATTAGGGGCCATGTTTTAAGATTACACAATCTCCAACTATTTTCACGGAGAGAAGCTCGTCTACACCATGATCAAATAAAGGATCTGTCACCCTATATTGTACCTTGTACCATTATTACAATTATAATCTTAACTTTAAATACCGGTCAACTTCATTTAAGACATCTAAGGTCTCCAACAGTTTTCGATCTGAAGGATTCGTTGCCGACTTTCACACAATATCCTTACGTGCCTTCTTATTTTTTTACCTCTCATCTCTTTCACTACTTCAAATATACCTGCTTTCAATAACCTTTCGTGACCATACAAATAGTTAAAATGATTTATTTTACCTTTGGGTGATCACTCCAATTGTATAATAAATACACATTTAACAAAAATCCTTCCATTCCACAATACTTTCATCTAAACATTAAACAAAACACATCACAATAATCTTCTATGGTAACGAAATTCTGGTAATCTGCCCTAAAGAAATAAAAAAAAAGTTTTTGACAAACATAGAATTTCAATGAATTTTATTAATATGGACGTTACATATTAACAGTTAGGGTATTTAATTCACGATCTATGAATTCAGAAGTGGGCAATAACTTGTCTGATTTGTTTGACTGAGTTTGTTGTCTGAGTGCCTTTTATAAATTTTTTTGTCCATAGATTTGTGTCATTAAGTCCCCTAAGTGCCATGTTCCTCGACTAATTTGGCAAGCCATATTACAATGTAATTTTTACCTTTTCAAACATCATTTTATTTTTAAAGGGATAGCATATTCATCTTTTTTATTAAAATAACCATCGTTGACCTAACTGATTACTGCCTCGGCGCGCCTAATCCACACTTAGGACGTATCCAAAGAACGTATCGATCACCCACTCAAAGGATTTCTCACTCCAGCTTTTCCACCCTTATTTCTTTCACATTAGGGTTTAACATCGCGTGTTCCAACTAAATTGTCTCAGATGTAACATGCTTTTTCCCGTGAAGTGCTTCGTATAGGAAGCGTAAGCTATTATGACGGCACTTAATCTGAGAGGCATTCGGGCCTCGTAAATATTGCTCCTTCAGCGAGGTGAATTGTTAATACGCCGTTTGCTGCTGTGTTAAGAAATACGTAACACGGAGATTATAATTTTTGACGTTTAGGATTTCCAAGATGGCGCCTTGGTGATCATTTTTTTAAATTAATAAATATATACTGACATTCACACAGCGCCATCTAGTTCCAAACTAAGCTTTAGTCTGTAACATGTATATTAAACAACGGATAAACACACTTAAATCATCTATCCCAGCAGTGGACTACGATAGGTTGAATAGGATAGGAAACACACTTATGTACTTTTTTGTAAATACATCCATATTATACATAGAAAACACCCAGACCAATACAAACATACATGTTCATGCGCACAAATCATTATACTGCCCTAAGATCGATGAACGTACGATTTCTTAATCACCTATTTAAACGAGGCAACCCTACAGCCTTAACAAGAAAAAGGAAGGCAACCCTACGTTGGCATATTCTATTGACTTCAGAATTTCAAGTGGTGTTAAAGTGTTATGGTTAATCGACTGGAAAGATTTGAAAGAAAAACTTTATAATATTTATTATATGGCAGCTCATCACCGTTACATTCATAAAAATATTTTAAATAATTAAACACATTTCGTCCAGTTACTCGATCGGCTAAGTCGGATACGGATCCTGTACAAAATGAAAACTTGGAATGCGGTTCAAAATCAGGCACGGCACAAATTGTAAACAAGACTGGTTCTTGTAAAAAATTCATTCCCACTGAATTCAGGCGTTGGGCGGAATCGAGTAGAAACTCGATTTGCACCTTGTCCCGTTTGTTTTAGAGTTCAAATTGTGTTTGTTTGTAATTCGATTGAGCTCGGCGCGTGTAGTTTTTTCTGTCTTTTTCGCTCGTGCCAAGACGGGGCCTGGGTTGGCGTTGTGCTTATCTATACATACCTAAACTAAGAATTAGAAGGACACACAATTTTAAATAGTTTTGTTTTATGATATAAAACTATGCCACTTTTATACATTACTTTATTTCGTAAAAAATAGGGTTTGACAATATTTGTACAGTTAACTGATGCGAAATTAATTTCGTTTGTACTGATATGATTTTCGTGATTATGAAGCCACTAGACTGAATAATCTTTCATATTAAATTGCAATTCAACATTTCACTTTATACTGTGAAATTTTTTTATTACTGCTTCAACCAATTTATAAAGGGGAGTGTTTTATGGGTGAAGATTCATTTCTATTTCACTCATAACTTAGAAAATAAATTTATTAAAAAACAGATACTTGTGTATACAAATATTTCATTAGGTGGAAAGCTCGATACTAAGTCGTATAGGTAGGTACCATCGCAGTGCCAGATATCGTCCCGTGGTGTTATGCACTTTTGTGTTTCGGGATGAGGTCACTATAGCTAGTGAAATTACTGGGCATAAGTGACATCTGTCGTCTCGGGTGTCGGGCGCAGTGCGGCATTGATGGAGCATAATAACTGTCTATCAGTTGGTATCCTTCAATACCGCTCGGTCATGGTTAGGCGTATCACGTACCATCAGGTGAGCGTCCTAATCGACCTGTACACGTAAGACATAAAAACATTTATTTGTACTCTTTATGTAACCGAACATGTCGTGAAGCAACAAATGAGATGTCAAATAAACGAGGGGTATGTATGGAGTTTATTATAAAAGACTTAATACAAAAGGACTAAAACACGAATGGTATGAGTGGGGGTGTAGCGTGAGAGGTGTGTACGATGAAAGTGTAAAATGTGGTAGCTTCAATCTTCCTTGTACGTCTTCTCCAGCTTAGGAGGTGGTGCAACCAGGGATCAGCAGGGATAAGGCGCCGTGGAAGGTTTTATCCAACAGGGCCACGTCGTATCAGGGCGCTTCCAGGGGTTCACTAGCCCTGGTGCGCGGCAGCTCCGGCAACGGCAGGCGCTTCCAGGGGCCCACTAGCATCTGGTGCGCGTCAGCTCCGGCGATAGGGCAGCAGAAGCTCCAATAGTTTGACTTCTCACTCAACAGCCTCGGCAACAGCAGCGGCAGTAGGGATATGATGAAAGTAAATGAGAGTTTAGTATAGTATGAGAGTCGCGTAAGCAAGACTTCGTAAGGATTCTCCCGGTAAGAATTTCGAGAAATAATCCCCAAAAGAAACACAAAGAATCACAAGAGAATCACAATAGGTAATACAGCAAGAACTTGGTGAAAGAATAATCAAAAGAATCTGGTAAAAGAATCACCAAAAGAATCCGTACAGGAGCCAAAGGCCTCTATTTATAGCCAACCCTTGACAACAGTTTTTAAAAAAGTCTATATTTATTATCACCAGTTCATATAAGCCCCAACCGAGAGACACGAGACTTCCCGGAAAAGATGTTAAGGCCAAGTCAACCACGGGGGCCTAGTGCTGATTAGTCGACTTCATACATAGCCTTTAAATATCTTTGTAGGCGGCGCAGGCCTTCTAACGATGTTTTCTACACCGTAGGTGCGTGGGATAAATAAAAATATAATCATACAATTTGGAAAAAAATTGTTGGTACTAGGCGGGATTCAAACCTGCTTACTCCGGATCGGCAGGCAACATTCTTCACCATAGGTCGCAGACGAACATTAGTTTTATGACAGCAGTTTAGGTTAGCAAGACTGAAATTGTATAAAAAGATTAATCCAAATAAAATAAATATCAAACATCACTAGGAAACCTACTGCCTAGCTTGCTCTCTATAGCGGTGAAAATAAAGGTGTGTTGAAAATGCGGTAACCCTCAACGGTACATTTACGATTAGATTTAGGACCTACCATTTTACCCGTATTCGAGCAATGGCAATTTTTATTTAATACTCGTATAAACGTTCTTATACTTTGCTTACTATCTATCAAGCTGAAGAGTTTGTTTGAATGCGCTAATCTCAAGAACTGATGGTCTGATTTGGTAAATTCTATCCGTGTTAAGTAGCCCCTTTATCAAAGGAGGCTACAGGCTTTATAATTAGGCGTAGGAGCAATTAAGAGTGTTCCAAAATCGGTGGATTTTTTTCCTACTGATAGCTACCGCTATCTAAACAGTTAGTTTCGCAAAAGTCAAGTATAAGGTAATTGTCTTACTTTAAAATTTATATCTTTTAATGATAGCTATCTATAACCTCTTATTTTTGCTAACGAAATTTATTTTAAAGTGCCGAAAGTGTTTTCATAAACATTATCCAAAGTAATACGTTATTCATCGCAAGTATTTAATTGAAAACAAAATTGCCGTTTGCAACATTCGTACATTATAAATGCACGTAACGTGAGTATACAAAGTTACTTTTGTATACTCACGTTACGAGCGTTAATTTATATGTTTCTTTTAGAACTTTATAATCGCCAATATACTTCTTCGCGTTTTCGATATAAAATCTGTGGCCATACTGACAGTATTTCTTGTTTATAGTTCACATCTACGATTCCTCGATTTTCTTTTAGTTGTGTCTCCTATTTAGGTTTGAGATACGATTTTTTATTTTGTTGTTATTATAATAACACAGGATCTTACCGTACATGACTACAAGTTATATATTGTACTATATTATTTATTGTTCATGCAAACATACAAATAGTAAAAACAATATATAGTGAAAGAAAAACAACAAAGTATTTAATGAGCTAAGAGAATTTCTTTTTTGTGCTGAACCTGTTATTAATCAAATCTATAATTTATTTCAATATTTTTTGAAGATATCTAAAATGAAAATCTTGAGTTCTAATAAAAAGTATTCCCCTAATGGAATTTAATATTTTATATTACACTTTGACAAAAAGTCGTAAATTATTAAGTTTCTTATTGAGAGCAACTAAATCATTTCGAAATCCTCGCAGCATCTTGTGCCTGTTTTTCAGCCTGGTGAGAAGTGTTTTAGAGTACGGTTGTCCAATTTGGTCTCCATACTATAGTGTCCATGTTAGTAATTCCGAAAAGATACAAAAAAAATTAAAGTACGTCTCTTTTAAATACAACTTTGGTCGTTCACTTAAAAACTATAGTGAGAGATTAAAATATTTTAATATGATAACGTTGAAGGCTCGTCGTAAACGATATGACTTGCTTTGTTTGTATAAAATAGCCCATTCTACTATAGATTCACCAAATCTTATATCCTCAATTAGCATTAATACTCTGTACAGATCAAGACACCCAAGCACTTTCTCTATACATACTTTTAAAAGCAATTTGTCTTTCTTTAATCCCCTGGTTAGAATGTGTCGTACGTATAACGAGGTGGTTCGTGGTGGAGGTTGCATGGATATCTTTAATTCTGAATTTCCTCAGTTCAAAAGATTAACTTCAGATTTGATAAAGGCTAGTGAAATGACCTCGGCTCCACTAAACTAGTCCAAATAATATGGAAATTTTATTGAATAAGTTGTATTACCTTGTTTTTGTTATTTTTATTAATTTATGTGTATGTAACTCTGTGTGCTGCAGAAGATTTTAGTGTATCACGATGTGTACACTATTTATAGATTGCTGTCTAGATTTATTAAATGTATTTTTTTATCTATGTCTGTATGACAGTAATCTGTCTGTGTACCAAAGATAAATAAATAAATAAATTTTCATAGAATTTACAATTCAAAATTAACGTAAACTAAAGTCATAATCTTCAAAAGTAATATTAAACTTCAAAGCGAATCGCCACTGATATAGCCCCAGTCTAAATTTTATTACTTCATCGTCAAAGACAAAATTAAATTTAATAAACGATGCCGCAGTGGAGTTCTGTCGTTAACGTCTTGTTAAGGCCCGTGAGATGTCTGACAGACAACTTTTGAACAGAAACTATATTACACAAATATTTATTTAATTCTAGCTGTATTCCGTGTTGTTAGCTGCGTTATAAGATATTCTACCGCAGAAAATGTAGCTTATTAATTATATTAGAGGTGATCAGCTAACTTTATACTAAATTTTATTTAAATTCATTCATCAGCGCGCCATGTGGTAAATAATTTATTTTTCTAAACTGAAGTCATATTTTGTAAAAAAAAACTAGCCTAAGTATTTTCTATTACATCAGCTATATGCCTAAAAAGACCCGTCAAAATCGGTTCTGCCGTTACAGAGATGACTCGGACCAAACAGACAGATGGACAGAGACAAACAAAAATTATATAAATGATATTTTGGTTTATGAACCGTATATACATTTATAGCACGTAGATAAAAACGGTTATTTCATTACTACAAACAGACACTCCAATTTCAATTTTATTATATATATAGATTCGCATTCGCCCGGCCCTAATAATGTCATTCTCAGACGATGCTTCAAATACAAGTGCTCTCTGAAACCAGAGTAGAAGGCTAACGAAGATAAACCTCTACTTAGACAACTAACTTGTTAACATGATGAACTTTTATTAAGCTCATAAATCTCTCAGAATATTAACTAAATTGCTGTAAAAAAATATTAAAACTCTTTTGGCTGGAATCATATTTTCGAGAGTATATTATTTAATCCGTTGTGGTTTTTGTAAAAATGAGAAATCCGACCCCGTACCAAAGTGTTTTCAAATTTTCGAAATTATATGTACGCTATTCAACGCTCTTATAGTGAAGGAAAGCATCGTGAGGAAACCTGAGTACGCCTGCGAAAAAACATACACTGTGCTGAAGTCAGCCAATCCGCACTGGAACCGCGTGGACGAATAAACACGGTTTACGGGTAGGCTCGTGCCTCTCGGTGGGCTCTTAATAATGGGGTGGTGATGATAAGTGGGCAAACAGGCGCACTTATCTCCTATCACCTATCTCTAGTAATAATTGTTAGTGTAGGAGTATAGATAGTAATTGTTGGCTGGTGCCGTGAAAATCGGATAAGATGGGGATATTCCAGAAGCAGTCTGTACGACTGTGGAGTACCATAGTCGTAGAGACTGCTTCTGGACTGCCTCAGACAGTGGATTAAACTGTCGTCTTAAAGTAAAATTTTCGGGACCTCTGGATGGCAAATGAAAGGGCGATTAGTGGCCTAATATTGGTCGCATTACCATATTTTACTTGTGAATCCAAATCGACTCGATAAGAAGAAGTAATTTGATGTGAGTTCCAGAACAGCCATGGGTCCTGCGAGTCATACGTCCACAGCCCTAAAATAACTTTAGGCTAATTAACTAACAACAAATTTCTGAATTTTTTTCGTAAAATACCTCGATGCTTAAATTCCTTATTTTATCTTTATTAGATTATACGTTTTCTCAGCTATGAAGATGCCGTCTAATGTTTCCTTTAAAGAAAATTATCCTATAAATGTACAAAATATATCTTGACAGTTTAGAAGGAAAACAAAAGCGACATCACAACAAAAAATACAAAGGAACAATGACAAATTAACCGAATTAGATGGTAAACTAAATTATATTTTAGCCTAATTAGTACAATAATAAAATATAATATTTTTTACTTGACATTAATTACTTTGTAATACGCTCGTTAAAAAACAAAACGGAACATTATGTACAAGGCGGTTAAGTTGGCATTTTTAATAGTTTCTAGTCAGGGTGCTGCCTGACTGATAATTGAGCTGCTCGATCCTCGATGGAACAACTTATTTCTATACATTTTCTATGGAATTACAACACCATGAAATTACGGCGTTAGATTTTTACTGAACGACTTTTGATGCCTTTTTAAATTTAAAAGTGTAAAGTATTATTATGTGGAAACAAATAATAATAGTTTGAGGTAATGGGTCTTTGTCCAGTAAATATTCCAATCAATAGTATGCTAGACAGTTTCAACTAAGACAACGGCCAAGATCGAAATATTGTGACGGTAAAAATTCGGGACTAATATGAAGTAAACTCTATGTCCATAGTGACTTGTGAGAAAGCCATACTTTGATGAATAAGCCGACTTATCCATGGTACTCGTACGCTGTAAACTTATAGAAATCCAGCGTAAAACAATGTTCGCTTGATTATCGCCGGGTGGATGAGTTACCAGAGGCCCAAGGTACCCCTCGACCTAATAGTTTTCCTTTTCTATCTCTTTTTGAATGTCAATAACGCACCTATTCTTTCTTTACATTGTCAATGTGTTACGTCCTAATATCATAGTTGTAGAAACAGTCTGCTCGCTTGTTCACGATTTTGATCTGGAGACCAGTAGATCACATTTCTTGAGTACTAGCTATTAATGCATATCAAGGCTCACAAGCTGATTTGATCTGGGTTACATGAGAATCTTTCATTAATTATTGTATAATACTTGAATAACAAAAATCAATGTCACAAAAGCAAACCACTCCAACAAACAATATCATTTTTGAATCGAAAAAACAATATAACTTTACCGGTGCCTGTTGCTAACACATTTGATATATCCGTACGTTTTTGATATTTTTCGCGAGGCCAATGGACCTCGAAAGACTCTGATCTCGGCTAAGTTGAGTTATTGCTCGGCTTGCTCGTTCCGGCCGCTGCTGACGCGAAGAGCAATTACAATGAGTTACGCGAGCCTGCTCGATCGGGCTATTTGTTATGGGTTGTAATAGCGCTGCAGCCGTATCGATTGTGGCCATACATGGTTTATTAAATCATTATTATATAGGACAGCGATATATCTGAGGGGCAACGTCACAAACAATATTATTCACATAAGAACTTTTACCAATATAACTCAACGTATCAGCAGGCTGGAGATGTACTTAGGGTTTTTGTTTGAGGTAACGTCACAAACAATGTTGTTCCTGAAATCATTTACAGATATAAACCAACGGATCAGTTTCAAGTGGATGTAAGCCGATTAATATATGTCGCTAGATCGATGTACGTTGAATTAAATGAGTTCTAGAGTGTAGACCAGACAAGCATTGTTTTGTTTAGCATTGCAGGCAAACGAGCAGATGGCTCATCTGATGATAAATGACGCCGTAGCCCATGTAGACTACTGCTACTTTAGCCTAAGATTTTCCTCATTACGCAAAAACTTACGCTACTTTTACTATCGAAAAATCCTTTTTATCTAGAAAAAAATTGGTTCCGCGCGGCCGCCTCGCGTCGCGTGAGCTGCTTGCTTTAACATAAGTATTTTAGTTTATGTTTAAATGCGGGAGAATATCTTATACCGTGGAGCACAGCATCAGTTGGTAATGTTAAGTAAACGGGAAGACACCGTTCGCTCACCTGATGGTTACTAACACGCCTGTCATGGCACATGCAGTGTTGAAGGAATCCAATAACGGTTGATAATAATTTATTTACCGCCAACACTGCCTTGCACATACCATCTGCAATGCTGATGTTTATTTTATACCCAGTAATTTCATTAGTTATGCATTAATGTTATTTTCTACATCAGATGAACCGGAAGTTATTTATAAGTGTAATTAATGCGGCCCTCTACGATCGAGCCGCATTATAGCCTATTACAGGGCACTGCAGCGCCATTGTTTGAATAGCTGGCTCATTAAACCGGTATAATTCCTTTCTCTTACACTGAAATACTGCGACAAATGTTATGCCATTATAATTTAAATGAGATCAAATTAGTTTGACGCGTAGACATTCATATATTGTGTAAAACTTAACTGCCAACGTGGTGTCTAAATCTTAAGCTAAAGCTCTTTTTGTATTTTTTTTACTTTGGTATGTCAACACAGGCTGATGCACTTATTTTAAAAAATACTATTTCGTACTTCGGAAGGCACGTCAAACTACTTATCCTGGCCTGTACGGCCAGGATCAGTAAATGAATTAATAATGACTCTAATTTTAAAATAACTTAGTAACTTTTGGTCTTGTAATCCCTTATGTGAGTATTCATTGCTGTATCCTTAGCGACGCTTAACCTTATAAAATTGAGATTAGGATAACTTATTACTTTAAATAAAATCTCTGTTCTGAATAAAATGCTAAAGTCATTCCATCAACTGACGTAAAATTAGTTAGCGTTAAGCATGCCAATTTGTACAGCGACTAAAGTTTAAAACTGTAAATTGTAATGCAAAAACTTTTATAGTTCACCTCAGTACTTTTTTCTCAAACAAACGTACATTAATGAGACTTCTTAATTTGTCCATTTTATCATGATTCGCTAATAAAACGTTTTTTCTATAATTAAGGCTATTGATTTCAGCTTCCCATAGTTTGAAAGATCATTATGTTTACAATTACTAGTAATGATTACCTTATTAGTCATTATTAATTATTGATATTGCTCAGGAGGAACTCATTAATTAGTGAGCATTTTCGTCCGAAATTCAAATAAGTAGATGATAAAAACTTTTCCAATCTTACTCTTTATAAAAAAATCATGATCGTCAGCCTTTAATGTCCTATAGCAGGTATAAGTAAAATATTTAGATAAAATAACCTAAATCTGTCGTCTCGGGTTCCAGACGCAAGGCAGTTGTTGTTGGAAAGTTGTGACTACCTACTGTTCAACACGGCATCTGTCATGGTCAGGCGAATCACTTGCCACCAGGTGAGCGTACTGATCGTACTCTCCACTCCATGTCATAAAAATACAGGCGTTCATATACAGCTAACGTGGGCCCAACGTACATTGTTACTCTAACATCTCATGATTGTAACCGGTACCGAAGACTTAATGTCATTTACGTTTGTTTTGATTTCTCTCATGTTTTTCCGCATTTGTAAATGGCGTATCTACATGTTTTATCCAATTAGTATACAACGGCAGCAAGTTGAAGTGACAGTGGGTCGGTCCAGTCGCAAAACCGATGGCCGTTGGAGAAGACGAGTTCTGGAGTGGAGACCGCGTCTTGGCAAGCGTAGCGAAGGACGCCTGAGGACCGAGATATCTGGCGCAAATTGGTGAAGACATTTGTCCAGGAGTGTACTGCAACAGCTTCAGAAGAGAGAGAATATAAATTACGTTTTATACTAGTTGTTCGCTTTGCCACCAATTTTATTGATACATAATTTCAACAGCAACAATTTACTGTATTAAAGTTGACCGGCTGTAAAATGGATTGCTATCAGTGGCTATCTCCCGTCACAAGGTCGACGTTCAGTATGTCGGACACGTTGGTCCGCGCTTAATCGGCTGGAAACTAGCCAAGATCCGGCCCTAAAAGGTGCTTAGCTACCCATATGTCATGCGAGTACATCATGCTTTTGGAAACAAAATACATTGAAAGAATGATAATTAATGACGGACAAGAATATGAAGTATGTTTTTATAGCAGTCACTATACTCGTACTTCGGTGGTAGTAAAAGACGAAGAATATTTGTAGAAGAGTATTTGTTCACTATAGTTTCATGATATTGTGTTTTCTTTTAATAAATATGATATAGTTTTTTATATTACAAAAACAGCATTTTAAAATTGTACACGTAGCACGATTAAGGACTTTAAGTGCACATGCAAAGTACAAAAAGACAAGAAAATGAAAACATCATCATCAGCTCATTAAACGTCCCCACCGAGGGGCACGAGCCTACCCGTGACAGGGTGATTAGGCCTTAGTCGTCCACGTGGGCTCAGTGCGGATTGGACGACTTCACACACAACCTTCGAATCTCTTCGCAGGCGTGCATGAAGGTTTCCTCACGATGTTTTCCTTCACCGTAAGAGCGTCGGATAACGTACATATATTTTCGAAAATTCGAAAACACATTGGTACGTGTCGCGATTTGAACCTCAGCCCTCCTGGTAGGAAGGCGACAGTCCACTCCATTCAGCCACCGACGTTCTCAAACGTCAAAAATGAAAACATAATTATTGTGATACATATAAAATAATATTACGCTTATGTTAGTCTTCTGTGAGATTGAAGTCGTATCGATTCGAACCAAGTGCAAACTGTTTGGCTTACCTATTTCTAGCTGTAAAGGCAGATATATACAAAATTTTTTCGAGCAAAAATTTTTACTATAATAACCAATTTGAGTTATATTTTTTATCTAAATTATAACAAGCACATTTATTATTATATTCACACAATAGTATTTTTTCTCATTGCCCCAAAACAAAGAATCTCTAACTGCAAAATAACACACTGGAACACCCCAAAACTATCTTCCGCACGCGAAGCTTAATACGTTGGTCTGGCACTTCATCGGCTGGACCGCGGCCAACCGAACTCCCTAAGAGGTACTTAGCCCCCCATATATCACACGAGGGAACAAGCCTCGAACATTATTGATATCTATAATATACAGTCGGGGAACTTGCATCATACTTCATAAATAAACTAATGTGCCAGAGAACAGTCGTCTTGGAGTGACAAAAAGTTGTTTATGTTCTTTTGTATAGAAACTAATTTCAGAATCGATGACATATAGGCAGTTCAGTAGACGTTCACGCAAGTTCAGTATCCATTGAAACGGTTGATAACCAAATCAATTTACAAGTGATATATTGGACTTTACATAAGTAAGTAAACTTTTCGTTTTTTAGAAACTCCCCATAGAAGAAGCTTCACGCTTAAATTGGGACTAGCTGGTGCTGTGTCGATATTTTAAAAAAACTAACTAACTTATGGTGCAGCGACCTAAAGTGGGTTTTAGCCTCTGAAGAGAGACTTCCACCGGTACAGCCCAGGGATCGAACCCTTAGTGTAGGAGCCGACGTCTCAACCACTACCTACATGAAATTATAATATATTATTATATTATTAGTTTATTTCTTATTGTCAATATAAGGTCTTCCTCCACTATTATTAATTAAAATAATTCGCGTTCCATGACATGCAAGCTAACATTAAACGCATTGTTCAAATAATTTAAGTCTACCACACACGAATAGTTTATATCGCTATTCTGTTTTCACCAATCAGAACTGCTCACCTACTTTTGGACTTTTGTCGAAAGTGCTTAGTATCCGAGTGGGCGACCGCAAGCATCCTCTCCCGGCCTACTAAAACTCCGCGATGGCGGACTAAAATGCAACTCTCCGACAACGCGCTCTACGGAGTATGCCTCAAGGCATAGGCTGTTGAACAGTCATAGTATAAATATTTAAGTATCCACAGACAATCACACAGCGCCTTCGAAACTCAAACTAAACATTAGCTTGTAATATCTTTATTATTATTAAATTCTATGCAAAATATGTATGTATTCACAAAAAAGTATAAAGGTATATTTATCCTTTATTTAGTACCCATACTACAGGTTTCACGATTAACTTGGGGCTAGATGGCGCTATGTGAATGTCAGCGGATATTTGCAAACGAAAACAATGGATAAACATACTTATATACGTAATAGAATTTATGAGTAACAGAAATAATTTACCAACTAATTTTAGGATAAGCCTACAACGTCGCACTACAAAAGACAAAACGTTCCCGAAGTGTATCTGTAAACCCTGGATATAACGTGGTTATGACTATTTCAACATTTGTAAGCTTATTTCTTACTAAGTTTTTTAAGTCCGTTGTAATAATAAAATTTTTCTTTTCTTTTATCTGTCTTCTCAGGCAATCTGGTGACTCAGCCAGCATTATCCAAACTAAACTGAATCGTACAAAAGTAGTCCTTCCGTGGGTTTATAACCCAGTACCTCTGGATGATACGGCGATCTCAATCTAGATTATATCTCTCCAACTTATCGCAGTCAGCTGGTGGTCAAGAAATAGATCTCCTCTTTTTGCTTTACTCTCCTCCGTTTTTCTCATTCAGTTTCCACCAGCGCGCGGGCTGGAGGGCCGAAGGGAGTCCTACGCTACGCTTGCGGTTTCTCCTCCAAAACTAATTTGGTCCAACGGCCGTCTGTTTTTCGGCACTCGTGACAAGCCTACTACCACTTCAACTTGATGTTCCGGCGAGTTTTTCGGTTACTTGTGTTGAATATATATTAAATCGCTTTCACTTATAATTTGACCCTCACTGACCTCGTATATAGGTCACATGGTGTTCTTCAAATGCGCGCTGACTAATGAAGGCGCCCAAGAGGCGCTGCGATATGACACGAGTTTGCAACTAATTTAATTGCACCTGGATGGCTTTTGCAAGTTTGATAACACACGTTGCACATCTATTGTAATCCTGTTGGTTGGTTGAAACTAACTTAGTTTACCCACTGGTCAGAGATTGTGTGTAGAGACAAAGTATTTGTGTTTGTCTTCGATCCAGCATTACTTTTAGTGAAATGGCCGGGTATAAGAGACCTAACATCTCTTGTCTCTGGTGACAGGCGCAGTGCGGCATTGATGGAGAATAATAACGGTCTCCTTAAATGCCGCTCTGTCATTGTCAGGCGTATTACTTACCATCAGGTGAGCGTCCTGACCGCTCTGTACACTTATAAAATAAATTAAAAAAAAACATTTTCAGTTAGCAGTATTTGATGGGCGTAGCTAAGGTGGCGGGTATTCCCTGAAAAACTTTGAGGGAGGCTCTTGTTATGCAGAGGAAAAAATAAGCTATAGTGACGATGATGATATATATTTAGGGCATATGTAGTAGTATTATGTAAGAACAATTTTCGACCTTTTGAGAAGTACATTAATCCTTAGTATGAATTACGATGTCGGTGGCTCAATGGTGTGGACTGTCGCCTTCCTACCAGGAGGGCTAAGGTTCCAATCCCGACACGTACCAATGTGTTTTCAAATTTTCGAAAATATATGTACGTTATCCGACGCTCTTACGGTGAAGGAAAACATCGTGAGGAAACCTTCATGCACGCCTACGAAGAGATTCGAAGGTTATATGTGAAGTCGTCCAATCCGCACTGAGCCCGCGTGGACGACTAAGGCCTTATCACCCTCTCTCTCGTGCCCCTCGGTCGGGACGTTTCGATGATGATGAATTACGATTCCAAAATAATTTACATAAATAAAGAGCATTTATAAATTGTAAGAAGTCATAAGCCAATTTTATTTAACATGCGTTTGAAGGCACAGCCTCATTTAGTTTTACATAAAGTTTACCAGAAACTTCACATTACCCCTTTTAAATTATAATGAGCAAACTTCATCTTTAAGCATGAAGTTCAAGTTAACTCATATATTTAGTAGTATAGCTTCAGAGAAGAAAATCATTTGATTATAGTCTTCAAATGTCTACGCTCACTTCCAAAATACAACCCTATCGACAAACATAAAAGATCAGAGTCATTGTGTCAATCTAAAACATTGATTTGAATAAATTACTGGTAGTATCTAATTAAACAACAGTTCATTTCATTTTGAACCTTAAGTTAGTGTGTCAACTTACATTTTGCTATCACACGCTTAGGCAGTTTAAAATTTACTACACTTACAAGTACTTGAATACTGATTTCCTCAACAATTAGCGTCTATCGCTCTCATTTATTAACATGACATGTCCGAAACTATAATACTTATCTCAACCATCTTAGTTTTATACACTCGTAAGCGTGTCGCTGTAGTAAAATGTAAGTTAAGTCACTCACGTAAGGTCCAAAATGAAGTGACGTTTCGTTTAATTAGATACAACCAGTAGTTTATTCAGAAGGATTCCTTTCTATCAGACAGAATAAGTAGGCACTAAAAGAATACGTTATAGATGGACTTTTGGGATAAATTAATTCGACCTTAGTGAAAATAAGGGGATGGTTTAGATTTGAAGCAGAGCTCAAGTACAAATAAGGTTTAACCTTTTATTAAGACAGGCTTGAGTTTAGCTTCTGTTCAAATTCTTAGTGTAGGAGCAAGAAGGCTGTAACTATTCTGGATAGATTCTTTGATTTTAATGTATTTTTAACAGCTCCAATATATGTATATAAATAGACACAAAAGATTTTATTTTAAAACCGTTGTAGAACAACTTGCTCTCGGTTATTAACTTATTATTGTTAAAAAACTTTAGGTTTCAAGTTTGATTTAATAGCAAACTAAACAAACAAGCAAGTGTAAGTAACTACTAAAATGAAATTTTCATCACCTCAAATTATTTAAATGTACCTAAATATGCGTTTCATTAACATACCTAATGATATTAACTTATATCCTGTACTTCAGGTGTGCTTTAATTTCGCACTGTACTCTGTAGCTTTTGTTTAGTATAAAGATCCGTTCGATCCTTTAAGCTTTCTACTTCATTTATTCCTGACTTGGTATTTGAAGTGCTGAAAGTTTTTTCCCTTTGTAAAACAATTTGTATTCCCTTTATTCAGAGCGGACTAGACGCGATTCCGCTGAAGATCGTATTGCAAATTAAAACGGTTTTGTTTACTTAAGTTTCCAGTTGTTTCTTTCAGCTTGAATAAATCTGAATTGGTGTCCATTGTACTCGTAAATATTTTCTAATAAAGCTTGGTCTGTAAGTATATAAAAGGCTCTCAGACGTACGGGACATCTCTCAATCTTAGAGTTGCACTCGATTGTGAGCCTATTTTCGGCCAAACAAAGGGAAAAACTACGTGGAATTAACCCTCTAACCACCAGGAAAAAAAATCAATTGTTTCTGCTGGATATATCCGCCAGTAGCGGTTAGGGTAATTGACATGGCCCCAATTCCGCTTATTTTCAAAATGCTAATAGGATTGTTATTGTGTCTCAGTAGTAAAATTTTTGCACTCATTCTTTTTTTGTGGCTGATTAAATTGAAAACACCTTTTGACAATTAATTATATTATACAATTACCATTTGAACCATTAAATTAAAGTTTTATCGGAATACCAAAGCAGTATCGTAAAGGTGTCGTAATGTCAGGTAATTTAGTAAAATTGTGGCTCAGACATACAAACAATAATGATGGCAGCACTATTACCTCTATGTTGAAAATTCTATTGTAAATTCTATTCTATTGAAATTCATTTATTTATTTATCTTTATTAAGGAATTAACAGCTTAATATAATACATGTGTTTAGTGTACATGACATAATACATAAGCCCTTAAAAATGTCCACTGCTAAGTTAGACACAAAAATACAAAGCATGAACAAAAGTCACATACATACATTTATTAACTTCGATCATAATAATATGTTCGATATTAGAAATAGGATATAAAGAAAACATATTTTTAACATTTTACTAAGAAGAAAGAGAAAAGAAATTACTACAGTTCACTTATATAAGCTTATGATTTCGTAAAAGATAACGAAACCGCTTCACATTTTCATGAAAGATGTCTATATTAGATTGTAATTGGCATTGAATGCATTACATGCTCTTATGACAAAGCTATTCATTCTATAGTTACATTTACAAATAGGTGTGACAAAAGTATTATTTGTTTTTTGTATTCGTGAAACTAATGACATACGGCTTATATGTTATAATTCATATTATTATTGTTACCAAAAATGTTTCTGCAAATAACCTACAGTTGTGATAGTTGCAATACTACCTCTACTACTCATTGTCTAGATACAATACCCGCCCTTTCGGAGTTATAGTTCTAGGCCTAGAATTTAGCCCTTGTTATCCTCAAGATGTTTTCTTTCACCGTAAGAACGTTGGATAAACGTACATATACTATCTAAAGTTCAAAGATATTGGCACATGGCTGGATTTGAACCTGAACCCTTCAGATCAAAGGCAACAGTCTACACAATGAGCCGCCGATGTATTTGAAGATAATAACTTTTACTAGTTAACTCTAATGTATGTCACTAAAATGTAAAAATAAACTTTTATTATGTACATATTACTTTTATATGTATAAGTATCGAATAGCATCCAGTTTATTTACCAGCCACTTTGCCCATCCCTACAGACAGTGGCGTGCACAGAGATTATGATTAGGGTAATCAAAGTGTGACACTAATCGGTAAAACAATAAATAATTTACATTTTTGTCAAATTTTGTGCTGTTGTTGACAGTAGATCGCCTATGGTTCCAAATCTGTAGTGGACAATTGGCGAATAAGTAGGAATCATTTCAAATGTTGGCGATTTTCTGGGTTGCATGAATGCACAGGGTATGCCACTGCCCACAAAAGTTGAAACTGAACGTATTTACTTAAACTTTTAATTATCGCCGACAGAAGAGGCAGTTTTATATACAAAGCTTGGAAGTAAATAAATAATAACATTATTTCTGCACATGCAATGCAAAATCCTTAACGAGAGACCTGTCAGATTTCCAATTCCTTTGAACGGAATCCCCAGCTGTGTTCATCATTCGATATTGGAATATCCGCTGCAAATCCTGTGTTGCCGAAATTATTCGCCGTGTTTTTATTTGGGCAATATCATAAAATTGGACCGAAGTCTGATTACGAGTTTATTACCGAGACAATGAGTTATCCTATTTCAAACGGCCATCGCAAACAATAAGTTTTCACGCGGGTTTTAATGTGAAACTCGAGTTGTTGTATTACGTCAACTTAGGGAGCGAATGACTTTTACTGTGACGAGTTGGAGATAATAAAATAAGGGAAGGTTATGGAAACACAAAAGTCACCTAGCTGAATGTGACGCAATACTTTTCTTTGTTCTTAAAGGTTACGTGATAAAGAAAAATCGTCTTTCGTACTCTATAAAAAAAATGGTTATATTCATCCTAATATCACATCTCGAATAGGCATAGACCTTAAAAGTGGTTAAGAACAAACGAAATCAGTAGTATAAATAAAAAATAAATATTAAAATATCCATACTACATAGCGCTTTATTTTGACAGATATAACGTAACTACACTTGGACCGAAATACAACTTTTTGGTCAATTTCATACCGCACTAATCATTTGACAGCTAGTTCAGAAATTGTATCTTAACGTCCATGATGTCGTTACTACACCCATTTTATAATCGAAACGTTACTGTAGCTCTCTATTCAACATTATTTCAAACGCATCGATAAATTAGATTTCAATTGTTTTAAGCGAACCCTTGAATCAAACACGAACCTTAACAAGTAATACAAATAAAGTGCAAAGTTCTCAAATAATTTCAGAATAATGAAAATAATACATCTGCAATGGACAATGAATTCATAATAGATTCTGAGCAAGCTAATACAGAAGCAGCACGTAGCTGAGTCACGTGCGGCGCGGACTGTCCTCTTAATGAGCCGCTTCATAGGGCCAGAGGGATAATAGAGGATTGATTGCCCCTGATTGACTTAGCGTTGTGGGTGGATATGCGAAAATTTGGGAAACACGAAGACGCAGGGTGTGTACTCAAATCATTGTCTCTGTTTGTGATGACTGGTTGAGTAGAATTTCTTCAATAATCGACACGGTTATAATAACAGAACTTAAAATTTGAGTTTAACTACAAAAAGAATGAGAACCTGATAACTTACTATCAGTCTTTTTGAACAAAATCAAGGTTGCCTGGACGCCCTCCGGCTTGATGGACCGACGACTTGCGAAACGTCGCTGATGGAGGCTGGATGAGAAAAGCGGAGGACCGATACATGGGTAATATCCCAATTCTTAAGTAAATATATCCTTTAGTATTAGCAAGTTGTACTTGTAGAAAACATAACATAATTATAGTTCGATGAATTGTAGAAGCTGAAGATGGGGCGGCAATGTTCACAAGTGGCGTCCACGGAACGCGAAACAAAATGTTGGCCGGTCGCTTTGGATCAGCCGCTGACTTGGTTTTGGAGCTACTAGTGCCGAGTAGCCGATCGATGTTACTAGGAATCGGTCCTTGTTGAAGAAATTGGAGGAGGATTTCATTATAAAGTAATGACGAGTAAAGCAAAACATACTGTAAATGGTGAAATTATGATTTTATTTGTAGCTTTTTTGTTAATGGCGCAACTGCTCGGATATAGACATTCAATAAGCACACGCTTATTCAAATATTATTTCGAACAAACCATACCTACTTAGTAAGTCCAGACACCTTGGATAACGGAGATGGCTTTCTGCGCATGTTTTTTCGATAACGAATCGGGGTGTCTAGACTTCAGGTGAAAAATTCTCAGAAATAGCTATTCGTTTAGAAAAGTGTGACATACATCAGATACATTACTCTTCCATTGGCATAAATTTTTCATACCTCGTATGTAATGGACGCTGCTAACTATAAATATAAATAAATAAATAAATATTACTGACAATCACACAGCGCCATAGCCCAAGTTAAGGTAAAGCCTGTATTATGGGTATAAACAACGGATAAACATACAGTATACATTTTTTTTTGTAAATACATACATTTATACATAGAAAACACCCAGACCATTACAAACAGACATGTTCATGCACACAAATGTTTGTACTGCCCGGGGATCGAACCCGGAACCCTTAGTGTTGCGGCGACTCTCAACCGCAACACCAAATGGGTCGTCAACTATATTCTTAAAGATTGTAGCTCAAGCATGAAACTTCGTTGTAATTGTATTTTACCTCTTTATTGTCATGGAAAGAAAAAAAAAGATTAGTGTGGACTCATGCAAACCTAATTTTCTTTTAACGCGTCAATTTGGAATTTAGGAGTAAAGTTGTAGAGGACCTATTACGAGTAAAATGCAATTAATAATGCTTGGCTCAATATATTCAGGCGAAATTTATTACTATTTCATGCGATAGTAAGATACGCAAACAAAATTAAAATGCACTTTAAATTTATTGAAGTTTGATTAATGAAAACGAAGATTCTGAAGTTTAATTACCTCACAGCGATGAAAGTCGTAATAAGATATTTCAATTCAAATAAATCTTGAATGGTACAGTCTAGACCGCTTTCGGTTTGTTGAATGCACTATGGCCGAAATTAGTTTCTGGGACTCCTCCAGGTTTCACAACAGTTTTGTATTCATGATCTCAATTTGGTCCAGATTGAATTTTGTCGAAAACAACGTGCGCAGACTTGCTTAAATAAGGTTTAAGGCTTTCACTAGAAATTCGTTTATGAATGTTTAAAGTTTCAATCTTTAATCTTTGTAAGGAAGCTGTTTGAATAAATTGGTGTTATTTTCATTGAGTATATTATGTTCATAAAAATCAATAAAAGGTGAGGTAAAGTAAGAATAGCAGAACTTCATATTCCTATGGTTTATCAGGTGGAAGATACGGTGCTGAGTCGTCTAGGTAGATACCACCGCAGTGCCAGATATCATCCCGAGAAACAGGAATGTTCAGCACTTCTGTGTTTCGAGATGAGGCCACTGTGGCTAGTGAAATTATCAGGTATACGAGACCTAACATCTGCCGTCTCGGGTGACAGGCATATGACAGTAATATGGAAACGAGACCTAACATCTGCCGTCTCGGGTGACAGGCATATGACAGTAATAATGGAAAATAATAACTACCTACTGTTACTAAAAATGTATGAATAAATGTTATTTAACATTTCATCTATAATAGTCAGGCGAATCACTTGAACGCAATAAATTTACTTATGACATAAAAAAGTTATTCCTTTCAGTACATCCTGGACGTAACTTCACTATATTCCATCAATTGTCATCAGTCTACTGTCAGACATAGGTCTCCCCCGAATTTTGCAAAAAATATCCTCCTCCTTTCTCAGTCTTCTCTTTATTATTTAAAATTCAATACCATACCAATATTTTACATACGTTATTAACCAGACGTACGCAGGTTGGAAGCGCGAAGCAATATATCCAGTCGAAATGAACCAGCAGAAATAAATCAGGGTCAAATAGTGATGGAATGCTCGTAGCCATGCCTCATAAATGGTATGAATATTCGACACATGCTTAATTACTTTTACGGTTTTTGAATGAGAAAAGAGGCTCGAATCAGTCGAAAGTGGTTTTGAGTTTCAGCAAGACGGATAATGTTTATTATACTAATGTTTTTTGAATGATATTTTCGGTATTTTAAAATTATATTTTGAATTCCATCAGTAATTTCTATTTGTCATTTCGTAATGGTAATTATATTGACAGGTCAAGTACAAATACTTAGTATGCCTCGTTTATTAAGAGCTTGACTTTACTAGCAAAATGCGATTTTGTGACTATTCAATTTAATGTTTTCTGAATATCAGTGATAGAAGCCAAGTCCAAGAGTGTATTCTTCATTCACATTCAACAAGCCTTTTTAATGTCTAAGTCATATACAGGCTATAAATATTATTCATTTTAATATTATTTTATAATAATCCAAAGTAAGACCACTTATCGGCTTGTTTACAAAGGTTACTAGACCAATAACATAAACCCTTTCTTAGTTGTTTAGACTATTTTCACACTTTAAATATATTGGGAAGTGTGTGAACGATGAGATTTACAGGATCAGTGTTCGCTTGTCCGGTATAACTGAAACAATGCATTACGCATGCTAGAATACTTTCTCGATTGTTCCAGATGTACTCGTACTACTAAGATGTAAATATCAACCGAGTGGACTCAAAGACATAGAACCCAGACCAATACAAACAGGCATGTTCATGCACACAAATGTTTGTACTGCCTGGGGATCGAACCCTTGGTGTAATAGCCGACGTCTCAACCATTACACCAGATGGGATTTAATGTACAAATATTAGAACATTGAAAGAGCCGAGCAGTTTAAGAGCATGGATTTTAATCACATGACTAATAAACTTGCGGCCTTCAAACAGGTTTGCGGAGACCATTACTGATGACTTCGGATGTAGGATTAGCGAACGTTGGCTATTGATGGTTGGCGCGTCCCGCACTAATTGGCCGTTCGGCAGATTGCGGGATTACAGATCGATGTGCGTGTTATATTTTGATGACTGCGTGATCTCGCTGTTAGGGGGTTAGGAAACCAAGCATTGCGGTTCCGGCTAAAGGGAATAGATAATAATAAATACTAAAGAATTGTATTTGCTTTAAATTTACAATTATTTTTACATAAGTATTTTCTTGGATAAAGAAGTTATGGGTCCTGATGAACGTAGAAGTAAGTAAGAAGTTACTCTGCTTACAAAAATTCACAACTAATGGTAACTGACATTTGAACAACTAATTACATTTGAATGCTTAATTGCTAAAATAAACTTTTACAATAATCGTGTCGCGCTTATGAAGGATTTCCAGTCATGATTACGATTTGATAAAGTTTATTTATTTATTAAGGACAACCACCAAAAAAATAACTGAATATAAATGATTTCAATAATCATAATAATAAATTATTTATTTGCACCAATCAACAATTTAACATATAATGTATGAAATTCTGGCTGCCAAACTAGTATAAATTATGTTATGGAAGCCAGTGTCTCTCCAATAAGTTTGGCAATATAATTTGTTTGTGTGTGTGTTTAAGAAAATTAATTTCAAGTTTACCACATGCTGCTACTGTGACAGCTGCAGAAGTCCTACGATTGTTGATCTTGGGATCAAGAAATTCTTGCTAATGCAGCCACCATAGAAGCAGCACAGTTGTAATAACAATAATACATATAATAATTTGTCACAAAAATAGGTGGCATCATTAGTTTCACGTTATTATGAAAACGAAGTTTTAGTCTAATATATTACAAATTATCTGAAACGGTTAATAATATGAGAGATACGACTATAACTTAATCTTCATTAAATCCACACATGTAACGTCTTGGACATAATCGTAAAAATCGTATAAAGCAAGAATTTTATTGAATCTTGAATGAATATCTTTGTAAGTGTTGACAATGTGAAGTGGAAAGAAAATTCAACCTTGTCTCTTTTGTTTCAATTATCTATGAATAAATTCAGTAATTCAGAGAGCGTCGGTGGCTCAATGGTGTGAGCTGTCGCCTTTCTACCAGGAGGGCTGAGGTTCAAATCCCGTTCAAACATACCAATGTGTTTTCGAATTTCCGAAAATATATGTACGTTATCCGACGCTCTTACGGTGAAGGAAAACATTGTGAGGAAACCTTCATGCACGCCTGCGAAGAGATTCGAAGGTTATGTGTGAAGTCGTCCAACCCGCACTGGGCCTGTGTCGACGACTAAGGCATAATCACCCTATACGAGTAGGCTCATGCCCCTCGGTGGGGACGTTTAATGAGCTGATGATGATGAAATTCAGTAAGTAGCAGTAATACATAAATATGAACAATCACACTACTCTACTATTTTTTTACTGTTTATTCTAAAGATCTGCAAATACTTCAAATAATATTTACTAAATCTGTTTATGAAAATTTCAGATCTTGTGAGCTATCGAAGGAAAGGGTATAGCAGTGGACACCCACCTATCGCCCCAAAGTTTAATTATGTGGGAAGGCCCGTGCTCTTCAGTGGGCCGTTGTGGGCAGATGATTACTATTATCTAATAATAAGGTGGTTTTCAAAATTTCACTTAAGAAATATATTTATTTATCTTTAAAATCACGTGCTACTCATTCCTATCAATGCCAGCATGCAAATAAACAAAATACAAAACAGAATTTAGCAAAAGTCACAAATCAGTTGAGCGATCTAAATGATAAATTGCGTCAGTAGATGGCACGGTTGCCGCTCCATTAAAAGCACTCGTTTTTGAAGCCCTCCCAACGGTAATGGACAGAGTGAAGTTAGAGAAATATATGTCGCGGATAAATCGATAGATTGGACGGATCCTGGTTCAAACCTGCACATTTGTTCTGATCAGCGAGTCGCATGTACATTTCATTGATATTTATTGGTAGTTGTGTTAACATGGTTTGAACAACATTTACTAGGTGGTAGAGTCGTCGCCGTCTAGATAGGTACCACTTCAGGGTCATATATCGTCCCGTGAAAAAGAAGCGTTTTGCACTTCTGTGTTTGTGGATGAGGGAACTGTAGTTAGTAAAACTACCGGATAAGATACCTATTATCTTAAGTTTCGGGTGATTGGCGAAGTGAGGTATTGATGGAGAATATTAACTGTCTATCACTTGTTGGTCTCCTTCACCAATGTCACTCTGTCACGGTCAGGCGTATCACTTATCAGGTAAGCATCCTGACCGTCTGTAAACTTACACATAAAAAATGCGATTACCAGTGTAAATTGATACGGCTGGCAAGTATAATCAAGCAAACAAGCGATCTGTAATGATGGATACTTTATTGGACGTACTCTTGTCTGTTCCAAATGTCTATTAAATGTAGTCCACCTAAATTCATATAACACGTAAGGAAAGTATGTTACATTTTGAATAGTCTAGTCTTGCAATGAGAACATGCAACTTATTAATGATTCCTGAGTTTGGTCTCAAGTGTTAAAATAAATCAAAGAAAGCAAGACTAAGGACTTGAACTAAAGGCACTTAAAAACAATAAATATACCTACGTTTATCTTTTTTTATTAAAATACGTATTTATTAATGTAGAAACACTCAGATCAATGTAAACAGTAGATAATGTTCATGCAGAGAAATGTCTGTACCGCCTGGACATCGAACCCGGTACCTTTGGCATAATAGTCGACTCCGTAGACATAACACAACATACAGGTAGTAAATCTATCAGTAGTATATAAAAAACCTAAACAATGTCATTTGTTCGTTAGTGTTACTAAAAAATTAAACAAAATTATTCAAGTATCATAGAATAGTCAAGACCAAATTGTATTTTCACTATCTTTCTCACGTTTCAAACTGAATCATCAGCGTAATCGTTATGGCGAAAGATTCAGTAAAGTAACTTCATGTTCAGTTGATAGGAATAAAGGCGTCCCCAATATATCACAGGTAATGGTGTTTTTGTCAATGTAAAACTTTGCCCGCTTAAGTTAGCATCTTAATGCTAACTCTTCGGATGCAAATAGAAAAGGTTAGGACTGCCAATCGCTGGTTTATTTATTGCGTTTTATTGTTATTCGGATCCGGGTTGTATTTTCTTCGCATTAGTATTTTATTTATCTACAGAGGTATTAATTGGTTTATTTATATTATTTTTCTCTGTATCTTTTTTATTTTCTTATAAGCGAACATGACGGTCAGGACGCTCACCTGATGTTGAGTGATACGTTACGCATCAAAAAGCTACAGATGCTTTAACATCGTGCATTCTCTCCCATTACATTTAAAACCATCCCATTTTAAAGAACACAGAAAACAACTGATAACTAATTGAATTACTTTGTAGAAACCTTATCTTGGATAAATATCGTACGTTCTTTTAAACAAGTCAAAGCTGCGGAATTTGCTGTCAGTAACGGTGTTTTCTGAGAAGTACGAATTCTAAGAATGGAGTGTAAATAGACTCTTCCTCGGTAAACTCCATTAGATTTACGTTTATGAACTTTAGACAGTATATTGTATTAAGCAAACTAACGGATATTGAAAACTAAATTAAAGCATTAATTATAAAATTANAGGGGCATCATGTGTGATGAGAGGTGTTAGAGAAGGAGACGAGCTCGCGGCACAGTTATTCTTAATTTTTTGTGTCAATGATAAATTAGGTTCATCAGTTTTTATTGTATGTGCGTTGTAAGAAAACAAAAATAGATTTTGCCAGTCTAGAATCTGATTGCTGATGTAACATTTTTGTATTAATTGTGACAAATGTGTAGCAACTGTTATTCGAGCTCCTCTAGGAATTCTTTTTACTATGGGTATACTATTTTTCAAATGGCTGAGATAAGAGTGGAAGGGAGTTTGACTGTTGGATACACAAGAAGGTGCACTCTGAATAATGGGATTGAAGTCTATTGGTGAACAGTTTTGGCTTATACATTTCCTGTGAGTTTTTGCAATGTGAATGTTGAGACCTCTCAAAGATTTGAATGACTTGTCGCACTGTGAACATGTATGGGACGTTTTCGACGTGCCATCACAAGATTGGGTTACGGACTGCATTCACAAAAGTTAAAAACATTCACAAATAATTAAAACTTACCTAAAACAAATTTAAAAACACAATGAAATAACTTAAATAATACACTTAAAACTTAAAAAGGCAAAGTCAAGAGATGGCTGTTTCTTTTTAACACAAGGCGCATGCGTCGTTTTGATGGTGCGTAATAGGACGGTCTTTCAATTGGTCGCTGCAGTCGGAATAATTGTTTATTATATTATTTTTCTCTGTATCTTTTTATTTTCTTATAAGCAACAGGACGGTCAGGACGCTCACTTGATGTTGAGTGATACGTTACGCATCAAAAAGCTACGATGCTTTAACATCGTGCATTCTCTCCCATTACATTTAAAACCATCCCATTTAAAGAACACAGAAAACAACTGATAACTAATTGAATTACTTTGTAGAAACCTTATCTTGGATAAATATCGTACGTTCTTTTAAACAAGTCAAAGCTGCGGAATTTGCTGTCAGTAACGGTGTTTCTGAGAAGTACGAATTCTAAGAATGGAGTGTAAATAGACTCTTCCTCGGTAAACTCCATTAGATTTACGCTTTATGAACTTTAGACAGTATTAAGCAAACTAACGGTATTGAAAACTAAATTAAAGCATTAATTATAAAATTATCTGAAAATAGAAAGATTACTAACATAAGCTTCGTCATGAATTACGTCACTAAAGAGATACTAAATGGTAGACTCGATACTGAGTCGTCTAGGTAGGTACCGCCGCAGTGCCAGGTATCGTCCCGTGAAACAGGAGTGTTATGCACTTTTGTGTTTCAGGATGAGGGCACTGTAGCTAGTGTAATTACCGGGTATAAGAGACCTAGTGTCTGCCGTCACGGGTGTCGGGCAGTGCGACATTGATGGAGGATTTTAGCTGTCTATCAATTTTTGGTCTCCTTTAATGCCGCTCTGTCATGGTTAGGCGTATCACTTACCATTAGGTGAGAGTCCTGACCGTCCCGTACACTTATAATGTCATAATATAAAAAAAATGTTAGATACTTCTTCATAAGAAATTTGGTAATATTCGTCTAGGCCGGATCTTTTACTGAGATACCAAAGATTGGCTTACTGAATATACGTGCGTTCTGCTGGGGTAACTCAAAGTATCAGTCTAGACCCTAAATAATTTATCCTGACCCGATAACGTTCTGACATATCAAGGTTGCGCGTGCCTTTAATAAAAATAAATAATTTACGTCCACAAATAATCAAGTACGTGTTTTTGAACACTAAGAAACTGCCGAATAAAACAGTTGTATGTTTTTTGTAACGTATGGAGATTCCTTGATCGATTCCGAGAACTATTGAAAACAAAACACGAAACAATCGGATGAGACCCTGAGGCGTAATCTAATTATCTAAACCTCTTTGAATTTTGATTACAATAATTTGATTATGTTTGCATTATAAGAAAAGGTAAAGTTATAGAAATAACAAGTGATTTTATTATTTATTATTTTTTTCAATTTAGAAATAATGTATTTCTTTTGTATGAAAAAACGTAGACTTGTTTTTAGGGCATGGTATGCCTCTGGCCTGTCTGTTAAAGATGCAGTGTTGAAGTAAACCAATAATTGTAGATATTTATCACAAACTTTCCGTCAACATCTAGGGTCATCTACACACATCATCTGAAGCGACAGATGTTGAGTCTTTTTGAGAGAAAAAATACTATAATTTTCCTAGCTACAGTGCCCTCTTTCTAAAATACAGAAGTGTATACCACTAGTATTTCACCTAACGATATTTGGCACTGCAGTAAATACCTACTCTACCTAGATACCTCAATGTCGAGCTAACAGTCTTGTAATGTCAATTCTAAGCTAATGTATTGGAAATAATTTTTCGATTGCGTTATGGGCGAATATGTTAGAGCTACGTAGGTCAATGGGTTGTCAAAGGACGTGTTTCAAAAAGGTATTTAATACGGTTAAAAAATATTCAAAATTGAGGTATTTTATTATGACATTTCAACTTGACTCGACCATTCAAGCACTATTTTTGTCTTGTCCTGTGAAGCTGTAAAGGCCATCCGCGGCGGACAGTGATCGGTCATTTCGAAGAAAGCTTTACGTTTTTATAATTCTTGAGACAATATCAAAGAAAAAGCCTCCAATTCCGATAGTCGAGGAAAAGCAACGTCTCACGCATGCACTAGAAAAGTCCCTTTCCCCAATTGTACGCAACGGCATCAATTGAAAATATTGAAACCGTTTCGTTGCTCGAGCACTCGACGAGCCTCGTGAAAGCAATTCACGCTCAGGACGGACTGCGGAATTGACGTATCTAAGATGGCACTCGAATCGAATCGATCGCAATGAATCGGTTCTGCGCCATTTAAATATGTTTGTAGAGGTTTTTATCGGGGTTTTTTTATTAAGTCCGCTCAGGGATGAGCCAACCCTTGGTATAAACGCCGCTGCGATGTTCGCTTGTTTTTTGTTGTTTTAAAGATCAAACGTAACGTAGTTATTACATGCCTTCGTGGTCTAATGCGCTAAGTGTTGAAATTAAGTTCGGACGTCGTGTGCTCTTATCCCGCGTGGAGACCGCATAGTAGGTGGAAGGTCTTATGCCCTCAGGTATTGAAAGTGTACATGGACGATGGTGTAATTTACCATCAGACACACCGTTTGCTCATTTGCCCACTATCACATAATAGTCTCGTCGGTAAAATGCGATGAACAAACATCGGTTTCACATCGACCACACAATTGAAAGAATTTTCAAATTTATTCATTTCTATTTTGGAACAAGTGAAATCGCTTTAACTTAGAGATATTTTTTTAAGGTTAGAGACCAACTCCTATTAATGACATATCCGACTACTGAGTACCAGGTAGTATTTCATTGAGGCCGACTTGGTAATACGGTGGAAACGGGGCCCTGATTCCTATAATTTTCAAATACGCCAATTCTATCTGTATTGTATCAAGCTCCAACCTAAAATATCTTTATTTAATTAAACCTTTTACAGATACTTTTGAGTTGTCAATTATTATAATATATTTTTATGACTCTACCACCGGTTCGGTATAAGTAAGATCTTCGTAAAGAGCGAGCAACAAAGTCGACAGTCACTCTTTTATACTTTTAATAGTCGTATACATCATTATGTTAACTGTCAAACAAACTTCAAATAAGTAGAAATAACTTCAGTTTCTATTTTTAGTTCTACTATCAATTGAGACATTATAAATAGTCCTCCACATGTCATTTTAAAACGATAATGGTATTACTTAAATAGTACAATAGCAAATAAATGCGAAAATGTACCACTGAGGCAAAATTACGTGGGGCTTAGGACGACTTGTATAGAAAGGACAAAAGTGGAACACGAAGCATAGGGACTGCATGTTCCAACACGACATTTTCCGATATTTGACCTAAATATTTCAGGAAGCTTTTCGTATGTTAGGCTGTACATCGTATTTGACGCAATAGTTATTATTTTTCTGCTTCTGTTTATATTTATAGTAACATTATTTTGTAACAATTTGATAATAAAAACATGTTTTGTGTTACAGGTAATTATATCAGGAATCTTCGATTACAATTATGGAAATAGGCACGTTCATTAGGTAGGTTTCATTTCGTGTATTTATTCAAGCCATGAATGTAACTTGTTTGTTTAATATTATCATCATCATTATCAGCTCATTAAACGTCTCCAAGGAGGGCCACGAGCCTACCCGTAAGTGTGTTTAGGCCTTAGTCATCCACGCGGGCCCAATGCGGATTGGACGACATCACGCACACCTTTGAATCTCTTCGTAAGCGTGCGCAGGTTTCTTCAAGATGTTTTCCTTTACCGTTTTTTTATATATTTAGGAAATTCCCTTCATCCCCTTTGGTAGCTCGATATATGCTCGTCGCTGCTTCGAAATACTGAGTGTCTATATGTGGCAGTATCACTCAACATCACTTTGTCTTCTTACGAAATGTTAAAAAAGAAATAACTTCTCATTAAAAAATAAATTAAACACAACAGCTAACCTATATATCTTGATTAAATTGCAACTGTAAATGCAAGATGTGGCTGGAAAAGCTTACCTACTGACAAGTTATTTCAAATATTTATCTGCGGTTCCAATTTCTCACCAAGCTTCACTCAATACATCAGGCTGTCGACGGAGCTAACAAAACGAAGGAAACATTCGGCTCCATCGGAATGGATGGGCTGGCAATATTGAGAGTAACGTTGAGGCTCGAAGTGACAGTATTCCATGTTTAGGGTACGCTCGACAGACAGACAGACTCAAATATAGTGACGTTTGACATGGTAAATTGTGTTTTTATTTCAATAGGAAAAATTTGATCATAACACATGGAAAATATGCTGAATTTGATGGGAAAAATTGAAAGCGTGGGTCTGAATTTCAAACGTGGCATACGACAAGTTGTTTGAAAAATTGAACATTTTTTTTTTTATTAACGTGAGTTTTTGACACTTATGAATAAAACTTATTAATTATATAACTTATTATAATTATTTTCAGGAAAACTATGTTAATTGTATTTGAACTTTGTTTTTCTACAGATATGTTTATATTTGTTATATTAATAATAAAAATATAATTATTTATAATACATATTTATAATACAGACAAAGAAGAAAATTTGGAAAGATTTTCAAATTAATTTGAAAACCTTACCTGTACTGGTGTAACATTGGGTGACTCATTGTATGTAGTTGTAGATTCTGCTCGATTATTTGTATGCAGTATGGTACAGTTAGGGTACCGATGACTTATTGGTCCACAACTTGTAGAATCAGTCTCTGTGGACGCTCTTTTTTATTATAGTACTCGTATATATTAATAAAAGTAATAATACAATATCTTAAATAAAATAAAACATTGTCTTAATGACCAAAAAGATTCAAGTTATCTCTTTGATAACTTGAATCTTATACACCAGTAAAACTCTTCTAGCCGTCGGAAAATTCCTACCAAAACGAGTATAAAGTATACGAATGCAGCCAACGGCGTGCAGTCGAGGCAGAATTTATAGTTCTGCCCCAGAGGGCGGAATTGTCAAGTCGTTCAATTTGTTCTATTTTCTAAGGCCGCCCTCGGTTGATTGTTTTTTTGACATGTCCTCTACACTTTGCTTGCAAATTTTTGATTGGACCAACACGTGTTCTTTTAACAGTGTTGTGCAAGACTTGTTAGATGTATTGTCTTTTTGAATATTTCTTTTTACACGAAGTATCTTTCTTTGCTGTGCAGTCTACTACTGATTTTGTTTCCTTCAAACGACTAAACCACGTGGGTCGCAATCTTCTTTCTATTCGCCCCGTATTGTTAGTCATTTTTATGTAAAAACAAAAGAATACATGCTTGAGTTTGTTCCGAGATTTGAAGTACATTTGATAACTTATATAGAAACAAAGAAGCCAATACATTTCATGTAAAAATATGTGTAACACAGTTCAAGAACAATTTTGTTGCCGACGTCTGTTTTGAAATCGAATACTAAATAATCGAACATGCTTGTACCATTTACCTGGGAAAGTGTACTATTTACATCATTAAAAGATTGTTGTTTGTCCGCGTTAAATATAAGCCATTTATCATCAGCATATAATATAGTTTTACATTCATGTTTTAGCATTAGCGTTTACGTAATTAATGTTTGTTAATCTTAACACAGATTTAAAAGTTAGGCCCAGTTACTGCTCTGCATAATTAAAGCCTTAGCCATAATTATCAAGTTTGGCAGGCGAGTTGGAGCACCACCTACGAGTATATAGGGTTTGGCCAAATAAGCAATCGCTGCTATCTATTCTATTTATCACAAAATTAATTTTGATGTTTGTCCATAAACTATATGATGTTATTGATTATCATCATCATCATTACAACCTAGAAAGTCCACTGCTGAACGAAGGTCTCCTCTAATGATTTCCACGCGGACCGATCCCTTGCAGTTGACATCCATCTGCTACCTGCCACCTTAACCAGATTATGATGTTATTGATTATGGATTTAAAATATTCTGAAATAGAGCAGATAAACGAAATTTGTTAAATTACTTTTAACGTCAACATATTGTCCAGTTTATTTAATTGTTTCAGTAATAAAGATCAACAACAGAATTTAAATTAATTGTAGACGTTTTATGGTTCAATATTGACGCGTTAATAAACAAATCGATTCTCAAGTGGCTGTACTTTAATAAAATATGTTTACCAGGGATAAGGGTCCTAACATGAAAGTGGGACAGTGTCCTACTAAGGCACGGGATGTATTTATTATGTTAAATAATTTAATGTATATCGTCTAATTTTGTATTTACTAATATATTATATAAGAATTTTGTAACTAACCAATGGATCCATGTGTCTGAATAAATAAAATTATTATTATTATTATTATAAGGCAAACATATCAACCAATTATAAGTTCACAAGATATTCCAAGAATTGGGTAAGAAAATGTTGGCTATTAAACTTTTCTTTATCTGAATATAAAATCCATTAACACACACAATAAGCATTTCTGTAACACCTAGGCACCTGAGAGTGCCGGTTCAAAAGCTAACATCGAATATCGTAAAAGAGAAAAGTTTTTGATTGTCCCCTAAGGTTTTATTAGCTACTGTTTATTGCGCGTTTTATGTGGGCCAAGAATTACCTGCGGGCATAACTTCGTTTTATGGGCACACTCTTGTGTGATATTTCACTAATTGACAATGGCCAAGTGAAGATTCACTATATCAACTCATCGGTTTTCTATTAGTGGACGAACTTGGTATTTTCGTTGGTAATAACATCATGATAATAGCTGGTTTTCAAAGGATACTTTCATAGAATTCAATACTGTAGAAGTCTGAAGTCTAAACAATCGTAGAATGATCTTTATTTTTAAATGCAAAACAAATTTGAAAATGGTGTAAATCAATAATTAAGAACCTACGAAAGCATAAATAGGAAACGCTATGACATTATGGCTGGCTCTCTAGAACAATTGGTCTTATTCCTTCATGAATCATGTTTCTTTCAAGAAGGAACTACTAGTTTAGTTAACATTATAGTCTTTATTTTGTCATATTCCTATCTTTATATCATCACAGACGATATAATGATTATCTGCTTGAGTTTTGTTCTACTTTGACTTTTAAATAAAGAAGAAACAATATATATTTGGCGCAATAAAATTGTAACATGTTATTCCTTAATATTAAAATAATCATAATGCTACCAAATGGTGGCCACTCAGCTAATGCAAGACAGTTTTGTCAAGGCGCTGTTTTGCAGTGGAGCCAAAGAGAAAAAAATAATAAGAAATTGAAATATATAATCTACCCAACCATATAACATATAAACGAAATATGTAGTAAATGTGAATCTACACCACAACTATAATACAAAAAACTATAATACTAAATTATAACAAGATACAATACAAATTATCAAGATCAAATAAAATAATAATCATAGTAAACTTATCAAAATATTTTAATGTTATTCATCGTATGTTGTGTCAAGCGGCTCGGACATTTTTTTATTGAAATTTCTTCGTAATTTTGCATCTGTTTAGTTTATTGTCTAATGGAAAAACACAATAAACTAAAATCAATGATAAATAAATAATAATAAACACTGACATCCACAGCGCCATCTAGACCCAAGTTAAGCGTGAAGCCCTGTATTATAGGTACTAAACAACTGTTTTTTTTTTGTAAATACATACATATTATACATAGAAACACCCAGACCATTACAAACAGACATGTTCATTGCACACAAATGTTTGTACTGCCCGGGATCGAACCCTTGATGTTGCAGCCGACCTCTCAAACCGCAACACCAAATGGGTCGTCATAATGATATCAACATATACATTGTTTTAACACATTCTAAACAATTTCCTGTTTCGAATTGCAAAGCAAAATGTTTCAAAATGAAAATCCTCGAGCCAAATGATTAATGTTACCCTTAAAGGTTTCCTCGAAGGATACCATTTTATTAGAAGAATAAATACACGGAGCCTTGTTGAAAAATTGCCCACATGCAAGAGTCAGGTTTAGCCGCCAAGCAAGAGTGTAATTAATTAGGGGGTTCCGATTGGTTAATGGGACGACATGTATTAAGGGCGGTCTTTGAAGAGTCGAGATCTGTGGTCGGTTGCGTATTTGCTAAATACAAGTCAAGTAATTTTGACAGCCCATGTGGTGCTATGGTCGAGACGTCGGCGGCTACTTCAAGCCACTACAAACATTTGTATTCATGAACATGTTTTCTTGAAATGGTCTGGGTATTTTCTATGTATAATGAAAATGAAAATGATAAGTGTTTTTTCAGTTTAGGTTCTTACAGAACACTTATGAATGTCAATGAAGCTACCACTGGAATGTATAGGCGTAGTACGCCTCGGTCCGTATGGACCGACGACTTGGAAAGTCGCTGGTGGTGGTTGGATGAGGAAAGCGGAGGACCGGATATCTGGCGCAAAATGGGGAGACCTATGTCCAGCAGTGGACTGCGATAGGTTGAAGAGAGATTTACAAAAAAAAAATATATAAGTATGTTTATCCGTTGTTTAGTACCCATAATACAGGCTTCACGCTTAACTTGTGAATGTCAGTGGATATTTATTTTATTTATATATTTATGTAATACCTAACAACCTCCAAGGTCACGTGTTGG
>PQWD01007210.1:22409-41316 GCA_019425675.1 Leucinodes orbonalis | reverse complement strand
AAAGTGTTTTTCCTACTTAATGTCTTGTTTTATTCTATAATACATTAACGTTTTTAAATCTTAAAAGGTTAAGTTATTTATGTACTCTTATACAGATTATACTGTAGTATTTATTTCTCTGTGATAGTACGTATCAATTTTTGTCCTAATTTGGATAAAGTCAAGTAACGTAGAACAAAAGCTCTTATATTTAGCGATATCAATTATCCGATAATTTCTATCATGAATTGAATTTTATCCATCTGACCTAAATGGTATGGATCTGACATAGACAGAGGTCTCCCTAGATAACATTTCAAGAGCTCTTGGCCGTCGACTTTAACGCAATATATTTGACTCAATTTTGCTTGTCAACGTCTCTAGGTTGTTATTTGCTTAAAGTGTTCAGTGGACAAAAGACTTAAAGAACTTCACTAAAGCTATTTTTTCAGCTTGGGAGTGAAGTTCAGCTCATTTGACCGTGTAGTTAAGAACGTGACTGGCCATGCATTGAAATCCATAAGACGCCTGATGCATTAAAAAAAATAGTGGAACATAAAGTTTGTCCTTTACACACCAGCTTTTCTTGTCAACAATGAAAATTTCAGTGGTATAATGACACCAAAACTAACTGAATAGATTGCTTTTGCAAGTAAGTGTGTAGTACCAGGTGCAAAAACAACCGTATCTACACTCGTTTTGAAGTGCACCGTACAATTCCGAGACCAGAGTTCCTTATATTATTTTGAATAGATGTAGACGAAGAATTTTATTAGCAGGATCTTGTATAAAGAGGGCACACCGAGCCTCGTTATGGCTTGAATAATTCATAACATTGTACATGTGTAGGGTCTTAGATACAAATTCAGACGGATGTTTAATGCTATCTGTAAAATATAATTGCTGTATGTAAAATGTACATGTATAACTATAAAATTGTGTTGTCGTAATCATTGAAGCCAGGAATCAATTCACACTATAATATTAATTATTGTGCATGTACGAGTGTTACGAACAATATAATCAAGATTGTTTATTTGCCAGAGTACATTACATCAAAATGTATTAGCTTTTCTAAACAGTAAGCAAATAGTACTGAACCAACTCAAAAGGATTCTCAGATTACACATTTTTGAACTTAAGGCCCAGATAAACCGGGTTTCTTTTTTTGGAATGACTGCTTGCTGGTGGCCGCAGGTGTCCTTACAGCTTTACCGGAAAGTGTGAGCGCAGATGGCTCTTAGCTAACACAAGCCATGAAGTATTGTCTGTTCATTCGGCCAATTCGCACTATTTATCGTTTCCAGACCAACTGCGAAATATTCATGACGATGAATAAGCTCTTTATTCTTATGAATCCTCTTAAAGAGTATAAAGAAATATATTATTCTTATGCACGGAAAGCATTACAGATAGTTCTGATATTGAAAGTTACTTGGAAGGCACAGCGTTGGAGCAAAAGTTAATATGCTAAATAAGTAGGCACCTTAGATAAATAAAGATAAAGATAATTATTTGTTTGAACATGTGTTAACATTAGGTGTAATACATAAATAAGTTCCAACATGTCATACCAGATGGTACAAATGCTTTGTTCATACAATAATGATTAGTAATATAGCCTACCATGCAGAATAATTAATTACAAATTAATATGCATTTCCATAATCAATCTTAAAAAATTATAATTTGTCATTTAGAAATTCTGTCAAATCGTAATAACATTTATTTATTAATAATTGTTTCATTTAATTTTAAATTCATTTAATTGTAATTGTTTAATGTCAATGGTATTTTATTATAAATTTTTGGTGCCATATATTAATACTTTTGCTCATAAGGCTGTCTTTGACGCTGGCATACGTAGTCTTGTGTCATCTCGTCTATTATTAGTAAAGGCAAATAGTTGATTGTTGTTTACTTAAACCTTTATGAGAATATACCGATTGTGCAACATCGAAACAAAATAACTTGTGTTACTGAAATAGAAGATGTTCATATAAATCAAGATATTATATCCTTAAGCGATTTTTCGTAGCCCTATTCATCATCATAGCTTAATTCTATATTTATCGGTACTTAAATAAATGTTTTGAACTTTGATATTTATAAATACTTTGCTATAATTTCAGTCTTATAATTTAGTGACCTAAAGGGTACGTTGTATTCTACTTAAATTTATTAGACTACTTCGAAATTGATGATTCCTATTAAATTTTAGCAGCTAGTTGGAAACGTTTATCTAATTAAATTTGATATTTCCAAATAATACAATATTTTCCAAGACATACTTTTATGCACAAAGTTGATATATTTTTAACTCAAGATTTTATAAAGCAGATCGTCCATTATGTTTATTTTAATCCCTTCAAGTCTTTCTGTTTTGCAAAACTTACATAAATTTATTTTTCACAATTTTCAATCCATAATCTTCATATTGTTTTTTGGAGACCCACATTTTTTTGGCAGCTGGCATACCCGCAAACGTAGCTCCCTAACCACGAAACTGCGTACGCTTCAGGCGATGACAGCACCGTAACTGGTTTTTCTGTTACCGCCTCTATTTCGGTTGCCAACCTTTCGTTCAGGCCTGGCATAACCGACAACCCGCCGCAAGGGACAACCGCTTCATACAAGTCTGCTCTTAACTCCGGATCACACTTATTTGCACACGTCACAACCGCCTCTTGTAATGGCATTACGTATTTTTTACATGGTGTACACGGCCTTACCAGCTCCGGTTGAAACATATTCTCCGCTGCCATGAATACTTCTTGACTTACATCAATGTGTTCTCCACTTGGAAGTTTATACATCCTTTTATAGTGCTTCCTCGACATCGCAACATTCTGTGTAATGTACATCATCTTTTTTATATCTTCTAGTACATCCGTAACATTAGGGCCCAAATCAATTCCTCTTGCTTCAAAATTTTCCTTCATAAAGTTGGATATATTCTTACTAGCGTATTGAGTTTGCATGTGCGCATAACTAATAAGACCTCCTTCGTAGACTGGGACAATGTCGGCAGTGTCGTAACCAAGGTCCACCGATATGCCAGTGGTAAATCCAGATCCATAAAGAGAGAGCACGCTTTGAGACTGTATACATAAACCCGGCGCGTTTAGCGTCTCGAAGAATATCTCGCAGCATTTTGCTCTGTAAAGCAAATATTTCAAAATAGACTAAATAATCTTATCAAAGTTTAAGATGGCGCTACTTTTCAAGCAATACTTCTGCATATATCTATTACATGTAAATAAAATGGGACTATGTGTTTTCTGTGTGTGTGACGTTATGAGCGTCGGTGGCTCAATGGTTTGGACTGTCGCCTCCCTACCGGGAGGGCTGAGGTTCAAATCCTGACACGTACCAATGTGTTTTCGAATATTCGAAAATATATGTACGTTATCCGACGATCTTACGGTGAAGGAAAACATCGTGAGGAAACCTGCGCACGCCTGCGAAGAGATTCAAAGGTAGTGCGTGAAGTCGTTCAACCCGCACTGGGCCCGCGTGGACGCCTAAGGCCTAATCACCCTATACGGTAGGCTCGTGCCCCTCGGTGGGGACGTTTAATGAGCTGATAATGATTATGATGTGTTTCTTCATGTTTAAAAATATATATTAAATACGGTACATACACCAATTCAGTAATCTATATTTCGAATAGTATAGTTCTATTGATTATTATCATTTCAATACTTTTATGACAAAGATTATATCTCGTAGTTCAATGTTGTTATTGATAGGAAAATATTCGACTTGGCAACATACATATTATTATATGCCAATCTTTTGTATTCTTTAAACAAACATTGGAGGCATATCAGCGTGTTTTTATTATTAAATTATAACGAAACCAATAAATAAATTCACGATATCAAAACCCGAAAAAAGCGATCCCAAGAGGCGGCCGATCACTTACGCTCTATGAATAATAATCGGTGACATGAAAAAACACCTCCAATATTTTAGGCGGATCATTCCGCTGTGCTTAATTTCGATGGAACATTATCGACGAGGGAAGAGGCAATGGGCTTGACATCTTGTGATAATTTAAAGTATATTTTACGAGTAATGTTTCAAATTTAATCGTTTTTATTTTCTAATAAAATTATTTGTCCCAGTGTTCAGTTTTTAATTAGAAAGCAATATCGTTTGTAATTTTATCTGGCTATCTATATAGCCATATACGTAGTACTCATAGGAGTTATACTATCTATACTTCTCCCATAAGATTATGCCGTTTTTTTATCAAAAGCCTGTATGTATATCTATGTTATTATGCACAATTTGGTCCATGTGTAGAATATATTAATCCATGTTACTTTATAAGAAATGGCGAGACCTCATAGAAATCATAGCATACTGTGAGTTGACTTATACTTTACGTTAAGTAAAGTCAAGTGCCGCTTCACGGTTCCTTTTTTTGAGATCACCAGTGTATCGTGGGTAGTTGCTGCTCAATACTAGATTGACTGTTTTCATGGGCTCGATTACTAAGTGTCTTTCAGAAACCATAAACAAGTTGTAAGTTTTATCACAAGTAACTCCTTCCGAAGTTTTAAATTGCTCCTATACTCTAGAAGTTCGAATTCGGTCCGTGGTTCTTATTCCACGGGAAAACCGTATAAACGAAGTTATTACATGCTATTTTTCGTACTTTGGTTAGGACATCAAAATGATAAGAGGAAGTGCAGGTTGGATCTCCTGCTTCTCTGAAATGAAAGATGAATTCGTGAAGGCGTCCTAAAGTGGGCTGTTATATTCTGACGATGATTATGATGATCACAAGTAAAATTAATCATTAATCCCTATAAACAGCAAAAATATGCAATAATATCTTGTATGAATTTTACCTTCCCTCCTTAAATTGTTTGAGCAAAATATCTAACACCGACGTAAATTATTCGAATCTTATGCATATTTAACATTATGTCTAAGATTTAACGGTATCTTTTAAAATGGGGTTAAAAATAGCAAACGTTTTTCCTTGATAATATCTTATACATTGACAGTGGAGTAAATAAAATAAACCAAGATTTCCAAAGATCTTATTCAGGAGCAGATGATTGTGGTAGTAGAAAGTTGCTTAACACACGCCACGTTGTGCCCTATGCTATTCTATTGCGGTCTCCTAACACACTACTTTCTCATTATTTCTTAATTATTCCGAAAAAGCAATGTGACTTATTGACAGTTATAGGTAGAACAAATGGAATATCATTTGATTATTATGAAAAGTGACCTATTCATTTAAAACTCGCTATTAGTCTCATATCTTTTCATTCGCAAGTTGTTTCAAATACAAGAGGTAAAAGTATAGTATAGTTGCAGTAACTTCCAAGTTTCAAATTGGTCTAATTGAGATTAAGTTATTCAACGGGTAATTAACGACGCGGCTGTTGACGAAAGGCATCTTCATCTTTTAGGTATCGTTATTGCTCGTCAGACTTAAATTTAACATTACTTTTCCTTGGAAGTAGTTATTGAAGAATACACGATGTAATATTTTAAAACGTTTAAAGCACGCAATTACAAACAAGGCTTTCGTAATGTTCAGCGTAATTGTTTTATAAAAAGGGAAATTATAAGCTTAATCATGATGATCGTGGCCTTAAAAGAGACTGATACTGAAGAAAACTAAGATAGATAATTATTATTTTCAATGCCGCACCATTACCCGAGGCAACGGATGTTATTTCTCTAAAGTAAGAGAACTAAGCCTAAGTGGGGACGGCAGAATAGAATACATTTGGTTCCACCCCTTCTCCTCCCGAGGGCGTCCTAAGAGCGACAAAGGATAATATACCGGATGGTGGGCAGCATCGCCATCCTGCGTACTGGTTCATACGTCGGTCACCAACCCGTGCCCAGCGTGTTACTACAAGCAAATTGGAAGGTTCCAATGAGCAGTGCCAGAAAAAATCGGCCCCCAGTTCCCGGCAGCCCCATTATTCCTGACCACGGCAGCGGTCGCGGTCACGGTGGGGCCCGATAATTCTTTGCGGAAAGACTGCTAAACAAACAACTGACATTGGCTACGTTTAATTGACGGACGATACGGATGGACATCACCTCTCCGAATTAAGAGAAGAGCTGATAATTAACAGGAGCATACTGGGGTTGTCTGAAGTCTGAAGAGAGGGGGAGGACACGATAACCCTGGACTCCGGAAACTTGCTCTACTTTCGAGAAGGTGATAGAGTTTCCTAAGGTGGTGGCGGTTTTCTGGTTCACAAGTCCTTATCAGCAGCGTTGTGGAAATAACCTAAGGTGGTACATTATATGCGCCGACCTCGTCACGCTATGATGAAGAGCTGAAGCCGTGTATGAGGATATCTCCAGAGCCATACATGACAGTAGTAGGCTGGTCACGTATATCGCAGAACTGAGCTCTGGCAGACGAGATGGAGTGGAGACCGCGTCTTGGCAAGCATAGCGTGGGAGTCCTTCGGCCCGATGGACCGACGACTTGCGGAAGGTCGCTGGTGGAGGCTGGATGTGAAAAGCGAAGGACCGGGATATCTGGCGCAAAATGGGGGAGACGTTTGTCCAGCAATGGACTACGATAGTTGCAGAAAGAGAGAGAGAGAGAGAGATTAATAAGACCAGATATTAAAAATGCAATCTAAATACTATCAAGTAAATTTCGATAACGCGTGATCTCGAATATATTTATATTCTATTCCTTTGAAATATTCATAAAAGCTGATATTCCAATATCTCTGGAAGGGAAATAGATTACAGACAAAAATTCAATTATTGTACATTATGTTGAGTTCGCTGAATTCGCTAAGTCATAAGAAAAAACTCTTGTCTTTGGCTTGGAATTTTTATGTAAAGATCGCATGATGTACACAATATAAGTTACTTGAAATTATTTTACAATAAATGAGTAGAAGCATTCAGGCGGAAAACAAAATACATGTGAAAATTTCTTAAAGGCCTACCACTTATCAAGATCGGTTTAATTTGAATCTTAATATAGGCCTTATATGACTTCCAAATCGATCTAAGATTCCATTAGCTAACTGCTATCTTATCTAAATCATCGACCCACCTGGTTGAGGTGTTTATAAACAATACGAGTATATAGATGAACTTGTTATTGTAGTTTTTTTTTTACATACATTAAAGGCAAAAAGACTAGGACACATCAAACCTGTAATATATGTCCGGTGTCTTCCACCATTAATTGCATAGTATAGAAGTCTTACGTTACATTCAACGATTCCCATAACGAATCGTAGAAAAATGCGATATCCATTTCTATGTTATACATTTTATAACTAAATTCATCGTGTATCAGACGAAAGCATCGCTTACCACGGCTCAAGCTCAAATCGTTCGGAAAATTGTACGATACTTCTAAATTGATTGCACCGACATTCCACACCGAACCCGGGAAAAAATCGGGCGAAAGTTTCGCCTTCACAACGCTTAGAATCGTTCAAAATGTCGCCGGTATTTGGAGGCCAAAAAAATTGAGGTAAATTTAAAAGTTTTTTTTCTATATAGCCATATTAAATAATAGTTTTATTTGTGTATATGAGACAACTAATTACACAGTAAAACCTTTGTAATTTCATGACCGAATGTATGCATAAAGCAAATAATTTTATGGTACTTATTTTCGATATATAATCTTTATAGCAATTGGAACGATAAAAAAGAAAACAACCAACAGAAAAGCTAAAGTTTGATTATCGTTCACACTTCTTGCCTCCAGTGGTAAGCCTTGCCAAGCAACTGGAAATAATCGTTTTACACGTTTTTCTTGACATTTACTTCAACTACGGTTTTTTATACAAACCTTACGACAGAATTATTCTGAAACCTTTGTTATACGGTACGTTTGACGCTCGTGACTTCTTGTGCGTGGAAAAAGTTATCTGCACATAGGTCCAACAAAATCACACACTAGTACATCTTTAAATTATCAATATGTATGCTCTATGCAATCTAAATTCCAAGTTTATATTTAATAAAATAAGTACTTCGATTTAAATTTACACCATCCATTTACATATTAAGGAATAATTTTTGAGAAATATGTTTGTTTCACGGCTGAAAACCAGACTGAAAGAACGTTTACAAAGAATTTAACTCAAATTAAACCTTGGAAGGAGTGAATTGTAGTATGTATTTGGTTCCCTTTAACGATATCAAAAACCTTGTACAAATCGTCTACGTTTATAATATGTCAGACAGCTTCTACTTTTATATAAGGACTAGCTGTTCCCCGCGGTATTGCCCATGACATCAAATATTCTCCCACAGTGAAACGTAACCCAAAATCGCTCCGTTAAATCACACTAAAGCGCGCAGCCCGCGCGTCGTCAGTTGTACGGTACAACATTGATTTATTTTCCAAATAAAAAAATGTTTTTAAAGTAAAGTAGTCCGTGTTATTCCTTTCTTCCTATATGAGCTACCTGCAAAAAAGGCCTTGACCAAACCGGCACAGCCATTTCAGAGATTACTCAAAACAAAAAAAAAACTTAATTATTCCTTTAACTTTGGCGCTCAACTCTAAACGCCCAGCGCGTTTAAAAGCTCGCTTTGTACTAACTAATCCACGGATCAGAACCGAGCCGCAATCTTAGCCAAGAGCATCCCCGACAGGCGTTTTAAATCCAGTAAACATGTCGGTCTTACCGAGACACCAGGATATGAGGGCTTAGTCGAGGCAACGAAACGACCACCGCCGGTCCCTTTATAAGAAAGGTCACGCGCTGAGTTCCTTAAGAGGTATAATTAAGGAACTTGTACTCATATAATGATGTCACTCTGCCAGCCAAAATAGATCTTTTGTATTACAGTGTGACTTCGTGAAAAAACTACATGAACACTAACAGCAATATTTAAAAATTCAGCGTTTTAATGCTTTCTTGTTTGCCAAACATCCTTAGTGAGCATAATGATAATATCAAAGCCTAGAGGTTAATCTATTGTTTATTTCACGCTGTTCAACAAATCAATATAATAATATGACACTTACTTTTCTTGAATTGGTGTGGTGAGGGAAACTGCCAGTAAAACCGCCCGATCCTCTGGAGCTGCCTTGAGTCCTCGATAGAATATATGGTGCCAGATCCTCTCCATATTGTCCCAGTGTATTATCCTCCCGTTCGCTACCGGACAACTTAACTCCAAATCAGCTTTACGTGATACTGCGTCATCACCTGTTAACAAAACATGTTTAAATCTATACATAAATAAAATTGGCGTGGCAGTTTGTAATATTATAAATTTTTTTACTACATTCATATGATCTAAATGAACATTCGTATGTAGTAAAAAAAAATAATGAGGTAAACCGACTAAGATCGAAAGTTTCGGCAAAGCCTGAAAAACAAGCAAATTCAAATAGAACTAAGGTAGGAAAGCTGAGGACATAGCTGTGTGGTATTACGAAGTCTATGGTTAGCAGTGGACAAGCTTTATATAACGATGACAACTATAATTATAAGAAATGTTTAAAATATCTTATTTTCAAAATATGTATAAAACTAAAACCCTTAATTATAATTACTCGTACAAATGCAGCAGGAGTCAGCGTACCATTTAACGTTAACGTTTCCCTGAATTAGACTCCGTAATTAATTTAAACGTAAACACTTTACAATTTAGTTTGCCTTTATCACTGCCCCGTCACTAGAAAACTCATTAAAACGTTACTCAATTCAATATTACGGTTTGTTAACAATATCTTAAAGTTCTGTTGGCAAGGGCTTTGGTATAGACACAACATTCAAAGTATTATTAACTTTGTGGCTTAGAATCCTTCATCTTTTACCTAATACTCGTAGTGTTATGAATATTATTTGCTTTGATCTTCGCGTATATTTTATAGGTTTTGTGATGTAAGGTTTCCCATCAAAGAACGTTTGAAACTCACGTCTGCCTGATCAGTATGCCAATAATAACTTCATTTGCTAAATGACAAATCAGTCTATGGCATCCTACTAAAACGCATTGAATCATCGCGACCACAGCTGTTGAAAATATGTTAAAATCCGTTGAGAATGGCCTATCTCAGCAGTGGATTCAATATTTAAAAAATATTGAACGCACGTGGATCTTGGAGAGTAAGTACTAAGCGTCCTAAATATAGGTAATAATTATGTTCTCTTTTCAAGGATGAAGCAAACAATGCCACTTTAAGGAATTAAAAATATAAACAAGGTCTGCAATGATACTGAACTGGGGAAAACATAGTTTTAAATCTTCTACAATGAAGTAACTTCAGTACTAGTAATAAATGGGTTTATTCAACCCGAAAAAAACCTTATATTTATGCGACTGCCTAAGCAGATCACATCGCATTTTTTATGTAACAAATCGCACATCCATATATTTTTGTCACACAAGTTTCATAAACCATTTTGCTTATACTTGGCTATCTTACACAGTATGCATACTTAATTGTAATGATGTGGTAAACATATTACTATTATATCATACAGCTTTCGCGCAGCATGACACACAACTTTTACGGTTATTTGAAAACTTGAATACGGTAAACTGCAACTTCAATATTTTTGCACGAACAAATTACATAGTTACGAGCGCCCCATGTTTGCACAACACTTTACTAAGTAGCTCAAATACAAGATGCATAAACAAGTCAAAGTAATGCAACTTGAATGCGTTAATTAATTTATAAAGTGAAAAAGACAGTCGAATGTAATGAAGGCAAACAAGCAGACGATTGAACAGCCACCATGAAATTATGTAAAAAAGTATGGATTCGTGATATGCTCACAAAACAATCGAAAAAAGTGTTCCGAATGCAGTGACAGCACACATACACATATTTAGAATTTCGAACACATTCACCTAAACAAAAGAGAACAAACTGCACTCTCTTCGCGGTTCGTTTTTGAGGCACGGATGGCGTAACTACCTTCATATATACAGAATATTGCATGGACAATCGTTCGACAACTTCAGTGAGGTAACGAGTACGTTCTAAACTTTTATAAACCTCCCTCTAAAAGGGGGTAAGGGTGAATTTTGTGCTTTTGAGATATGCAAAAGCACAAATTCCTCTTACCTACACTACCCTGGGTACAGCTTGGAACACTCCTTTGTACCAAAAGTGGAGTGTGCGTGTATTTAAGAGACGATATTAGCTCCGCCGCTCAGGAATCTTGAAGGTAAGGATCTCTCCATCTTGTGGCTACGTGTAGATAGCGACGACCACCCCGCGTCTATACATGCCTCTATAGGTCCCATAGCGGTGATGCCGAAACAGAGCGACTCCTTGAGCACATCAAATGGCTACAGATTTGGTGCAACAGCAGATCCCGTCCGCAGAGATCGTGATACTCGGCGATTTTAACGCTCACCACGCCGAATGGCTAAGCTCACGCAAGACCGATCATGCGGGTAGATCTGTTTATGACTTCGCCCTGGCCTTTGGTTTTTCACAGCTGGTTACAACGCCCACGCGAATCCCAGATGTGGAAAACCAGGAACCTTCACTGCTGGACCTTCTGTTGACTTCCCATCCCGAAGGCTACAACCGTATCTGNTGTACTTTGTTTTTGTATTAATACATTATAAAAAATAATAAATAAATAAATATCCACTGACATTCACACAGCGCCATCTAGCCCCAAGTTAAGCGTGAAGCCTGTATAATACAGGGTACTAAACAACGGATAAATATAATTAAATACATTTTTTTTCGTAACTACATACATATCATACATAGAAAACACCCAGACCATTACAAACAGACATGTTCATGCACACAAATGTTTGTAATGCCCGGGGATCGAACCCGGAACCCTTGGTGTTGCAGCCGACCTCTCAACCGCAACACCAAATGGGTCGTCAACTTATTATATTATTTGTGATTTAAATCTTTTCATATTGTATACAGCTGTAGGTTATTTAATAAGTGTAATATTTATATATCAATAAATACTTTCTTTCTTTCTAATATGACAAGGCATACTTAATTTTTTTTTTACTGAGCACCACACTGTTATTATCAACCTGATTCTTGTAACAAGTGATGTGAATATCTACGGATACCTTGCAATAAAAAGTCTTTTTTATATCATATTAAATACATAATGTATGATCGATAATCTTACTATCCATATAAGCTCCATTACTTGCTTTCTAATAAAATGGATTAATAAAAAACAGTAAAACGCAATGCAATGGTGTTACTTGGGTGTCGCAATAAAATGGATACATATCGTTTTAAATGATGGGGATATTACGAGTATATGTACAGCTTAAAAGATTCTACTTAAAAGGAAACTATAAATAGCTTTACTTCCTAGTATAAAGTATTATTCCTAGGGTGTTTCATATAAATGGCAGAAGACAACAAGTTTGAAATTTTTGGCTGTCTGTTAATATGTCTGGCGTGTTTCACGCAAGAACTGCTACATTTTGAAGATGTGAATTTCCGCTGTAGAAACTTATCAGTCCAGTCTTTTTAATCATGTATTATTTCATAATATAATGTTTTATGACCCATTTGTTGACATAAAGTTAACATGCGGGCTAAGCCTGCCGTTTTTTAAAAATATTTCATTTTTAATATAATCAAATATCGTGTTGTTTCACCATCGCATATGAAGGGTTATTTTTGGATATGCTGTACCGAATAGTTTCCGCTGCTTCGTTTCACCGAACATTGAGGTAAATTCCGAAATTGCATCACAAAATCTGCAAGCGTTTGAAGAAAAAAGGGGATATTCTTGTTGTTAACAGTACTCTCTGCAAACTTACATGGACGGTTGTGTTATTCACAACTAGGTGCTAGTTTGTAATGGCACATAAAAGCTCGATATTTTATGTCAAAATAGATTTAACAGCAATGCATTGTCGTTTAATAATATATAAAAGGGCAATTCCAGCATTCGACAAGTTTCTACTTTCACTCGACCTGCCCATCTCGAACAGTCATTGTTTGGAATGATGTAGTTGTGCTTTCAAGCGCGTATCAGCTGCCTAAGTTGAAGATCGTAAAAGTCAGCCAATAATAGCAATTATGGTTTATCATAAGATGGGTGACCATGAGTTCCTCCGTGCAAAGGAAGACACGCTTACTGTTACGGTTTTTATATAGGGCCGCTTTTTAGGGTTCCGTAGCCAAATGGCAAAAAACGGAACCCTTATAGATTCGTCATGTCTGTCTGTCCGTCCGTATGTCACACCCTTTTTTTCCGAAACTATAAACACTACACTATTCAAACTTTGTAAGTATATGTATTCTGTGAACCGCTATTAGGTTTTGACAAGAAACTTGAAAAAAATAATATGTTTTGGGGTTCCCCATACATTGAACTGAAACTCAAAAAATCTATGTGTAGAGCTTGAAAAATAATATCGAGGTTTCTAATATATTTTTTTTATAAATTGAATAGTTTGCGCGAGAGACACTTCCAAAGTTGAAAAGATAAAGATCAACGCTTGGGTCTCATTTCCAAATACGAGCCTAAAAATGGCATTCGTTAACACGTCCTAACATGTCGCCCCCTTGAAATCTCGCCTACAGGCGAGTTGTGCCGTTTGTAAAAATGCGAAATCCGCACTCGCTTCACCAATGAGTTTGATCCCGTGAGGTGGGTATCAATCCAAACATCCCATAGAAATGCTGTGTGAGAAAGCCTGTGTTCTGCAGTGGGACGTTGCTGACGATAAATACTTGACAGCTAATGGTAGCGACATGTTCGTCATATTTTTTTGTAATAGAAAGCAAACGAACTTAACGAAACATCCGAATATATAGTGCGATTCACGAAAGATGTCCACTGCGCTGAAGACAATTTTGGGTACCTTTAGAAATGGAAATGGTAAAAATCCTTGTATTTTGTTTAGGCTCATGTCATTTTTCAATATTTCATAATTTTTATTCAATTATTCAATATATTTCAATATCATTAGAATAGTCTTCATCTTATGTAGAAGGCCGTCATTGGTGGTCATCTTTCGTGAATTGTACAAATGATGCCACTCCTTGGCCATTCGTTACTCCGAAAACACAACATGTCCATGCAAACCTTTAAAAATAGACCGAGAAAGGCAATAAGCACAAGGGAAACAGACATGTTTTGGTCTCCAGGATCTTAATTACCCGACGAAACATCGCAAAACGTTGTTTCACAACAGTTAACCATACACATAACCATTCTTACCAAAACATTGTGTATGAAACACATATCAATATCATCTCAGGTCATTAAAGTCCCCACCGAGGGGCAAGAGCCTACCCGTAACCAGAGGCGTACACAGATATTATGAGTAGGGTAAGCAACATGAGTGCATGAATCGCAAATACAATAAATAAATAATTTACGTTTTTGTCTATGGTTAATGTCTTAATTGCTACATAAACATATTCTATATCCGTTTTTAAACTTTGTAAAGTTGCCTGCTGGAAGCTATAATATTACGATTTATAACTGCGTTAAATTTTCGATCATAGATCGATTTACAATTTTAGAGATTCACAATAAATTTATTGGTACTTATAACATCGTTAACCAAAGATTTATATTTGTAGCGGTCAGTGAGTTTCAAGGTTTCGACGCTTAGGTAAATTCTACATAGTATTACATTGCTACTCGAGTTCACAAACTACTAGAAAATCAACAATGTATTTTGATTAACGTCAATTTTATTTTCAATACATATTAGTAATTGTCTTAGATGAAGTAGTTAAAAATGACGAAAGTAAAACAACAAAATCATTTTGTTCAAGTTATCAAAAATATTCAATTTATCAGATGCGAGACGGAGAAAACCTATTTAGGGTTGTTGTTATTTTCATCACTCATCAAAACGTAAGAACGGGATGGTCAGAGCGCTCACCAGGTGGTAAGTGATACTCCTGAACATGTCGTAAGACCCGACCCTACAGAGAATTTGACAAGCTAATCCTCATCAGCCCTCATCCCGAAACACACATAAGTGCAAAACACTCCTGTTTCAGAAGACGGTACCTGGCACTGCGGTGGTACCTCCCTAGAATTTACCAGCTAGTAAGCTACATTTATACTTAAATAACTGCCTTAAAGTATTTTATAAAATTTTACGATGTCAAAAACTTTTGTAAACACAACCAAGATTGCAGCGCGTCCAAGCAACAAATGTATTGGAATTCCTCTTCTTAAAACTCGCATTTGAGTTACTGTCTACAACAAAGATAGGATAATCAAACTACTTTAACTACAAACAATATAATGGTTAAAAGCACAGATTTACATGCTGTTTACACACAATTCCTGAAGTTATCTGTTGACAAATCAGAAACCTTTTCTCGGTAGCACAAGATGGTGCCAGGCCATCGACAAAAAATATTAAAATATTGATGACGCTACTTTGCTTCATCCGAATAGCAATAAGTTTACATTTTCGCAAAAAAGAAAAAAAACAGAAATGACTTTGTTTTATTGTGCTAATTATGGATATATTATTAGTAGATATATGTATAGATTATAAAATGTGCATCAGTGCAAAGTTGCCATTCAGTAAACATAACATTAGTACAAATGGCTTTATCACTTAATTAGCAATCGCTCCCATGCTGCCGACATAAAAGGTACATTTAATTGTAAAGGTTGGGAAAGTAGTTGCCAGTGTTGTAGATTCTATGATAGCAACGTCTTACAAAATGAGTGAATAAGTATTTGTTTACTTTTAACAGCCCGTATCAGTACTTTACTAAGGGTAGATTTTTTTTCAAAGATACAAAGGTGGTGCATGAAGTCGGTCAATCCGCATTGAGCTTATGAACTACTAAGGCCTATACACAATTTACGGGTATGCTCGTGCCCCTCGGTGGGAACATATAAAGAGCTGATGAAGATCATAGCAGTATCTTTACTTCAGATGACATCGCACAAAATATGATCTTAAGTTATACACCGAGCAAAATCAATTAATTGTAATTGGATATGTTCTCTAATTTTATCTTACCACTTACAAAGATGACTCTGTTTAGATTTCCCTTTAAATTATATTAGATATAGGTAGGCAGAGGGAACGAAAATGTTCAACAGAGCTCACACGATCAGTAAGTTAAAATGGCAATGGAAAATCCACGTCATTATTAAGACATCTGAAGCCCGATTCAAATCGCTTATCGAACCAATCGAGAGGTTGATCGCCGTGAGTCCAACTCTCAGTAAATTTAGCTTCCACTACTTCTTCTAGACGTAATTGGACACGGTTTCCGCTAGGGCCAGATTCCTATCTCCGATAAAATCAAGGGAATAATTGTATACTATGTGAAATCTTTAAACGTCATTTGCATCTTTGACCTAACCCATCATACGATTGCCTATGATTGTAAAACTCTAAGTATTTATATTATATTAAGCATAAACTATTGTGATTATTTTAAATAATAATCAAAAAGAACTGCGTATTGGCTATAAATGGCTCAGACGACTGTTTTTATCTTTACCGCGCACCGCATAAACCATCTATCTGTATACCATTTTAAGTTCAATCTTCGTCAAATGTATACTCCGTCGATGGTGAGGGAGGGACATAGGTCGTAAAAACAAGTAATTGTACATGATTATATGTTCGTAGACCAGTTCTTTAGCACACACCCACATAGTGTAAGCTCTTTGATTAGGAATCGCTGAATCAGTATGCTGTTCGCGATCAATGATTTTAATTCGAACTATGTTGAAATGGGCGCGAGCTGGTAACGGAGATTTGCGGGTTCGCTTAATGAGCTGTTGTAAGACTGTCAAAGCAGTTATTGTTGAAGAGTGGGCGAACCGTTTTGATTTTAACAGTATTATGGAGTGTGTTAAGTGGTTTCTGAGATGACAGTATATTGTTTCTTTAACGCTTGACCTGTAGGCCACTTTTTGATAGCCAGGATGTAAGTGAATGGCGGCTTCACACTCAATTGGAAAGAGATCACTTTGGTGATCAATGATGTTTAGAATTAAGATCATAATATGGCTGCTGTTGTTTAAAATAAAATAAAAATAGATTTATTTAATTAAGATCCAAAAGAACACTATTTTTAGTATTCAATGCATTTCACCACGAATTCATGTGGTTGAAAAGTATTATGCGTAACTGCAACATCACGTTGTAATGATTTTAGCACTAAAACTTTTAATGCTTTTTTATGATGATCCTTAAGAACGAAGACTTTCGACAATTATTGTGAGTTTTGGTAATCGCTTCATAACAATTTACGCCAAACGATTTTTTTTAATCAGTTACTTATTATAAAAAATAGCACACTGGGCAACCCTGATCCAATTCAAAAAGAAAACCTCAATTACATTCAGAATTAAAATTTCTAAATATGAAATCACGAATAGTAAACGTCGAGCTTCGAACTCAAGGCACTGGTTACCTTACTGAATAAAGATTGTAAAGATTGATATCGATAAAGTAACCAACATATTAATTAAACATTTCGTATCGACTTTAAGTGGCAACGAAAGCATTGTAGATATTGAATGGATAAAACTCGATGATTATAATCTTAAAGATCGAGTGCGTGAGGTCATCCGGCTTATTGATATAGCCTGTAATGAAATTTTATTATTGTAATTTGTATCGAAGAAAGTGTTGCTTGATTGTTGTATTTTTATTTGAGTTTATGAGCTCGCGATGGTTCTGTTTTAGCTTAACTAATGTGAAATGTAACTGTTACAAAGTTATAAATAAGTTTTACTTTAAACGCGGTTTCAACATAATTTCAAATATTATCAAAAACTAAATTATATTGATATTCACATCTTCAATTACGAGATACTTTTATTGTTTATAAAAGTCTTAGAACATATTTTTTTTAAATAAGCACTATAAGTTTCTGTTAATTCAAAAAATATATAAGTTATAGATTAAAAACAAAAAAATACGACCACCTTGTTATATTTTTTAACTAAACCAACAGAACTTCTAATCCGAAAATAAACGTACGCTTATTTCCAACATATACATAAAAAACCTTTCCAATTATAATCCTTTCATAAACTTCAACAATGCCTCATTTAAAAAAATATCCCAAACTGATTTAAATACAAATAACGTACATATTTTGTGAGTATATTTGTTATTTAAATCATTCTCATGTAAGTAAGTATAAATGGATGACTCGTGTGTTATGAAGGGAATAGAAACATTGACAAGAATGATGGCGACATTTACAAAATTAATGATCATACAAACCATTGATAACGTTCCACAATTGTTTACTGCCTTAGATGAGGCGCTTAAACATTTGTATATGATGGAGTGCCAACATAAAGAATTGAAATTAAATACATATGAGACCACCAGGAGGTCGGTCGACTGTAGTAGAAGGAAGGTGGGACGAAAGCTGTTTATGTCAATCACTTCTGTGCTGACTTCTATCAAACATTTACTATGAATAATCTTATATGTAGAATTCATTGGTGTGGAATGTTGCCTTACGATCTTGAGGGTGCAGGTTCAAATCCCGCCACGTACAATATATTTTAGACTTTTCGAAATTATATGTACGTTAATCGAAGCTCTTACGGTGAATGAAACCATCATGAGGAAACCTGCACACGCATGCAAAGAGATTCAAGTGTGCGTGAAGTCGGCCTATACGCACTGGGGCCACATGGACGACTAGCCTCTGCACCCTTTACGTATAATGACTGCTGATGATAAATCTTACATGAACTAGGTACCGGCTGTGATGCAAAACTTAAAAGAACTTACACTTTTTAAGGACTGATGGCGTAACTTCTAGAAGTAAGTCAAACAACTTTTGCATTGATCTTCCTTGGATAAGTTATTAACATATGAAAACTGCCGAATTATCACTTCAGACCACTGCCAACCTGAACGAACCACCAGGCTTCATCTGAAATTAACGTCCATTGTCCGCATATAATGGAATTCCCGTTAGATGTAGCCCCAGCATTATAAAACTTTA
>PQWD01007210.1:0-22258 GCA_019425675.1 Leucinodes orbonalis | reverse complement strand
ATAGAGTATCAGATACGAATAATACAAGATAATGCAGAGGTTTTGGTATATAATGATCTTACTACCATTTCATTATTATATGTTTTTAATAAACCCATTTGTTTATATGTAATAATTTAATAATATTGTTATTCCAATCGCGCGCCTCCCTCATAAGAAATACAACACATTAAAATGTTCTTCCTTCTCGGTTTCTTTTTATATTATTAATAACAACGGATGTTATTTGATGTAACTTTTCCTTTATAAATAAAACACATTTTATTTATGTAATCAAATTGTATATTTCAATAATATGCATACGCAGACGGCTCTCTTGTTGAAAAAAGACAAACTTAAACGTTTTATATTAATATAAAAACATTTATTTGGTTGGTTAAAAAACCCTACAAAATAAAAAGAGTTTTCAAATAACTAAGTATGCACTATACTCGAACGACTCCGTGGTATTTAACCACAATGTCACTTCTGTCACCTGGTTAATATTTGGCCGTATTAGTCTAAGAGCCCATGTTCCGCATTTGTGATGACGCCAGTATAAGGAGCAATCAAAAAGTAATGATAATGAATTTTTCAAAACAACGATTATATTTTAAATATAATATACTTTTATACATAGTATCCTAACAAGTCGTTATATTTAGGCCACTGTTCTCTAAATCCAAAATAGCCAAAAATCTTTTATCTTGAGGTGTGAGCTTATGCCTCTGAGATGCGTGCCCTTGTGCCCGCCGAGACGAGCGCGAAGCAAACTCTGCCGTACCATCCTTTACAGGATCCATTTCGCCGCATCCATTCAGACCCAATTTGAGAACCTTTTGATAGCACCAGAAACCTGAATTTTCGTCATCTAGTAAGATATAAACCACATCAAAATCCAAATTTCAAGTCTGTAGGTCATTTAGTTCTAACGTTAAGCGAAAGCAAAGTTTCGCATTTTCGACAGATAGACACTCACTCACTCACTCATGTTTATCAAGATAGAACCAGTACTCCCATTAACTCAGATTGCTGAAATTTGGTACAGAGTTAATGGCTACATAAGGGGAAACTATAAAAACTTATAATACAGATTGTACACTCTTTGGCGCTTCATTCTAGGAGCACGGGTGCCGTATCTACCTTTTTAAACATTCGAAATATATGGTGTGCTGTCGCTGCATTCGGAACACATTTTTTCAGTTTTTTGTGAACATATCACGAATACTTTTTACATATTGATGTTTTCAGAGTCTGCTCTGGCGTAGCTTGGTACTAAATGGTTTTTGATTCGTCATCGACCTTTGATAATTAATCGATAATTATCGAGTTATATTTGATCATAATAATCATAGGGCTAGCGCAGTTTCTTATCATTATTAAATCAGCTGTTATAATTTGTTTAGGTAACTACGGAATTGTTTATAAAATTCTTATTTATTGTATGTAGTTAACACATCAAGGAGTCTTTTGCCTTTAAAATGGTTTGCTTAAAAACAAAATCATTTGAAATAGTCAACAAGTTTCAATTAGTGAGCTGACTTGTTATTATTTAGGCCTAAATCTGGTTCTGATTTGAACAATAATACGTTAAGGAACCTTTTGTGTTCTAGTTTTCCAATTAAATTATTAACTGGATTCAATATTTATTAATTAGAGAAGTTTTATTTATAACTAGTTCAACTGATACTCAATATCTTTAGAGTCGTCTATTACCTATATATTATTATAAATCTACTAGGTGTAGGATATGTGGTGAAAGATTCTCGAGTAAATTAAAGTGTATATCGATTACTGAATATCTATAGGTGTATTTATGTTAGGCGTTTACTTACAATCAGTGAGCGTCTGACGTCCTGTACATTATCATAAAAAAAAAAGAACGTAAGCGACCCCTAACTAGGGTCCTAATACGAAAATTTAAAAATTCGCCAAATTATCTTATGGTATCTCAATAGTTGTATGAACATTATGTCAAAGACGTTATTTAGTAGTAGAATATCAATTTCACATTTCAACCAACGATTAGACAATAAGTCTTTGACGTGTCATTGGAAAACGATAATATAATTTTAAAATATGTTTGTTTATATATATAAGCTATCAAACATATTACTATTTTCGAAGTTTATAATGTATGTCTGTGATTTTGTTCATGCTTTGTGTCTAACTAGAGTGGACATTTTTAGTGCTTATGTACTATGTCATTTATGTAAACATGTATTATTAGCGGTTATTTCCTAAACATAAATCAATTTAAATAGTCGAATATCAAAATGCAAGTTACTTATATTTAATTACATAAGGCTATATAAGTCATAAATTCTTCGTAACTGTAAGAGCAGTTATCAATATAAAGTTATTTCAATATTTGAATAGATAACACAAATAGATACCTTTAGGAAATATTGTAATACAGTGTAAAAAGTAAATATGTGAGCGAGAAAGTACCAATAACATAAAGATAGCATAGTACCGATGACTATGAAATAGTCCAATTCTTAGTTACTAATAAATTTGGTGTGCCATCTAAGTTTTGTTCATACAATAAACGGTGCGTTACGTGACTACGAAAAACGTAACAACGAATTACACAACACGTAAGTTCACCATTACGAATCACGTCACCACGAATGCACGCTACACGAAAACATTATAACGTAACCACGCAATTACGAATAACGAAACCTCTAATTTAGTAAACCAAATGAATTGAACGATTGCCGCCATAAACAGTGAAATGGTATCGCCATTTTGGAAAGATAGGGCGCTTATACACTACATAAGTTGCTCTGTAAAAATATATCAGGTTTCATGTGGATCAAGCTTCTGAATCTACACGGACTTACTCTACCGACCCTATCTTCAAAAATCTACATTATATCAGTTTTTTGTACGGCTTAACTGTTTCGTTACTTACTTAGATCAGAAGCTAAATATTTCCATCACCTCCACGACGATAGCGAACATCGAAGCCATACATACGGTAAAGTTAGGTTAGATTCAAAAGCTTGGCTCAACCTATGATCTGATATATTTTTCGCATCCCAAACTTATGTGATCGCTTGGCAACGTTTACATGAAATATTGTGATAGGATCATGTACAATTTGATATGAAACATAAATAACAACTGAAATCACTGAAAACAATAATAAATAATAAATATTCACTGACATTCACACAGCGCCATCTAGTCCCAAGATAAGCGTGAAGCCTGTGTTATGGGTACTAAACAACGGATAAACATATATATATTAGCGGATTTCATTCCATCAATGTACCTACATACCGTTTTACATTTGTGTATCTAAATTTAAGTGGGGCCCTGTTGCCTGTAACTCAGGTTTTCCTACCACGGGCAACAGTTGTCACCTGTTTCCATATAAATACTGAATGTACTTACCATCTTACTCTTACTCTTACTCGAGTAAGACCTAAATAATGTAAGAGTTATTGCTACTTTTATTATATAAATATAAAACAGAGAGAGAGTATTTATGTTATTTATTCCCTTTATTTATATTATTCACCCCCTACTTTACCTAATGTAAATATTTAGTTTTTTAATTCTGACTGTTATCCAATTCCCCCTGTAACTTCTTTTCTTTTGCTCCATGCGCGGAGAACTAACATAATATTATAATAATTAAATTACAAAATAATCTTAAACTAAAAAGAGTACGGACAACGAAAAAAAATGTACTTACCATAACAAACATTGTAATTTTATTGTGGCAATAAAGATATTATTATGTTTTCGAAATCCTTAAGATTATTATATCTGTAAACAGCCTAACATTAAGGTCAGCGTATCAGTTGTTCAAATTGTAATGAAATTACGAATATACGGCGATAAGCCCAGTACTAAGTTCATTCTGGAATATCAAATACTCTATAATTCTATTATTCTGTCAGTCAGGCGCCAGAGGTTCCCCAGGCGACTGTTTCCTTCGAATGTTCACGATCAACTGCCTGTAGAAGCGTGCGCCTTCTTTATAAAAGAATAGTTCAGTGTGACGTCACATCCATAAAGCATCAGTGTTGCCATTATAATCGATTTGCATCTGTACAAAAGTGTGAAACGAATTTGCAGTTTACAAAAAATACGATCAATAAATAAATCACGACAAAATTATGTATTCGAGTATTCTATTTTACTTATATTTCAGTAAATTAATAGGCACCATAATAACTCATTTGATACAATAAACTACACGAAACACCCTCTGATATGTCTTGACAAGTATCCAGGCCTATGCATGACATGTGAAAAGGGTATCAGGTAATATGAAGTGTTAAGGTAAAAAGGGATATTGGTGTGATTTCCCGACGGTAAAGCGGGGATTTTCGAAATTATATGTACGTTTATCCGACGCCCTTACGGTGAAGGAAAACATCGCGAGGAACCCTGCGCACGTCTGCAAAGAGATTCAAAGGTTGCGCGTGAAGTCGCCCAACCTGCATTGGGCCCGCGTGGACGACTAAGACCTAATCACCCTTTACGGGTAGGCTCGTGCCCCTCGCTGGGGACGTTGAATGAGCTGATGGCGATGATGAGATGAATCAAATCATGGACGAGACTCTGGTGATACCATAAAATCATATTAAGGCTGAGAGCCAAATGCGCTCGCCAATTGCCTGGTGAAGCAAACGAAAAAAAAATTATTCACAGTAGGTACCTTTTATAACATATTTCTTATAATACGCCAGATATTTAAAATATGCATTGAGTACCATACATAGATTACTATTTATATGGAATAACATCGGTACCATACCATTAGCTCTCGAACCTTCGGCATGCGCCATCAAACGTCAATAATGATTGATGTGTGAGCAGATTGGAAACGGTAAGACATTTTGAATTCTGTCAGTGGAAATATATGCATGGACGTATAAAAAATGCGGACATATTGTCGATAATATATAAAATGGTTCCCTAGTATGACAGCTGATATCTATGCGATTTTGACAAATAATGTCTCATAATTTCGGTATATTAATTTCAATGTGCCATATATCCCGGTCCTCCGTTTTTCTCCGGTATACGGGGCGCAAAATGGGGGAGACCACCAGTGGACTGCTGTCCAGAAGTGGCGATAGGTTGAAAAGAGAATTTCAATGATTTAAATTAGAAATATGTAATCGAATATTTCATTCAAAAAATTCCCGTTTGTTCCTTTCGATCACTTCGGTGCTTGCGCATATTACTACGCAATGCATGTTCTTATCCATTTTTTTTCGCGGCTCTGTTGACTTATTGGAGCCAAATGTCGTGATATTTTTGCTTATCATAAAAAAATATATGTATAATTTCGAAAATTCCTACTTGGCGGGATTTGAATATGCACCCTTCAGACCGAAAGGCACAGTCCACACCAATAAGCCACCGATTCTCCCTAAAATTTATTATTTCTAGGTTGATACTAAAACCACGTTATATGAGAAATTCAACGTTGATGGAATGCAAATCGTATGTCAAATAGCTATGTGGTTAAAAGATTAAAAAGCTTTTGCAAAAATTGACGATTTGAAAAAATATATTCGAGTACAATACATTTTAGGTATTATGTAAGACAATATAATACTAAACTAGGCTATCTTAAACCACTAGATTTAAGCAAGAGTCTATGAATAATAATTATTAAACAAATTTTCTTTTCTTCGGTAATTATGTAAGTAAAAAATTGTACCCACTTCGGTCATTATCTAAATTTTGTACAATAACTTTTATCCTTAGAGTATATATCACTATTATTGATTCTCTAAGCTTTTATCTATCTATCTATTTAAATACCTTTAGCTTATTTGAACTTGGTGAATGAAAGAAAAATATTTATTTCATGCAATTCATTAAACACGTAAGTCCTTAAATTAAATATAAAAAAATGGTGGCCACTCAGCTAATGCTAAGACAGTTTTGTCAAGGCGTAGCTTTACAGTGGAACCAAAAAAAAAAGAATAGTTACGCTACGCAACTGCACATAACAATATCAATAATAATGAAAGTTGTTTACAAAATATCTAGTAAGTGTTATTCAACACCATCACTAAAATATAAAAAAAATATAAATCAAAAAATTAATGATACCAACATGGTGACTACTAATAAAATACAAAATGTGCAAGATCCTTTTCATTATTTATCTTAAATAATATTTAGGATATTTGTCTATTCGTTAGGATATTTGTCTCTTATAAATAAAAAGTGTATTACAAAATTAATACAGGTTATTCCAAGAACTCGAAAATTGGGTGGAGTTTTTTTCTTACTTGCGTCGAAATTTTATCTTAAGTATAGGATTTGACAAGATTTAAATTGCCAATCCCATGTTTGCCACAGGGGATTGGCAATTAAATCATGAATAATAATCATTATCCGAGATAAATAAGACTTTTATATTGACCAAAACACAGGGTCTTTGCTGCTCATTAATATAAATCTCGAACTTTGCGGCATATCCGTTTATTCTTTTGCTATAAGAAATCAGTGTAATTACCTATGTGAATCATCATCATCATCATCATTACAGCCCAATTATGTCCACTGCTGAACGAAGGCCTCCCCTAATGATTTCCACGCGGACCGATCGCTTGCAGTTGACATCCATCTGCTACCCGCCCTTAACCAGATCATCCGTCCATCTGGTTGGGGGTCGGCCTACGCTTCGCTTTCCGTGACGTGGACGCCAATTACCTTTGTGAATAATTTCGACTTCTGGTTATGTATCCGTTATTTGCGCAAAATTTTCATTCATAATCACGTCGCTCGCTACATGTCATAGTAATATTGTAGTATGCTCTAGGAACCAAAATGAGTATGCTCGTGCTTTTAATGACGCCTCAAAATTTTAATGAATAATTATTTTGTAAATATGACATGTGTCACGCGGCCTGACCTTTTTCGCAATGATGTAAAAAACGATGGATTCGTGATAAGCTCACAAAACAGTCGAAAAAAGTGTTCCGAATGCAGTGACAGTGCTGTCACATACACATATTTCGAAATTCGAACACATTTACCTAAACAAAAAAGTACAAAATGTACTCTCTTCGGCGGTTCGTTTTTGAGGCACGGATGGCGAGTTATGTGCTTAAAGCTAAAAATTATTTTGCATTCAGAAACACTAGATGTCAAAAGAGAGCCAGTAATGGAAGAGCTTGAATTTAAGGGGCTGGTTGTTTCAATTGGAATGTTGGTAAAATAATTTTCAAATACACTAGCTACTTCGAGATCCGCGCTAACAATATTATCGTTAATTTTAATGGAGAAATTATTATCGCGACTCTTATTCTTACATGTTTCTTTGTTAATAATATTCCAAGTGGCTTTAATTTTATTACCAGAACCTTATATTTTGTTACGCAAATAGATCGACTTGGCTGTGTGACATACTTTTTTAAAATTTTTGAATAATTTCTAACAAAGGCAGTAAATTGGATCAGAAGATGTAGCTTTCAAGTTATATAAATTAAAAAGTATATTTCTACTTTTATATATGCCTGGTTTCGCCCAATCACAGAATTTGGATTAAAAATTATTTACTTTAATTAATTTTGTTGAGAAGATACAATCATAGGTACTTTTGATAACATCAAATCAGTTTTCATATAAACTGTCTATATTTGATACATTATAATCCAATTGAGAAATTTTTTGGTCAGCAAGAGCCTTGTATCTATTAATTCGGTTCTAATGTACTGGCCTATAAACAATATCTAATTTTTAGAGACATGACAGTGCTCAAATTGTGCCCACTGTCCACTATGGTCTAATTGTAAGCAATTAATAACACAGGTTTACAGTGATTTTAGTGCCGCCAAATCAATTACTGATATTTAGTATATTGTGGACCCAGATTAAAACGGCATACTTATTTTTTTAATGCTACGTGTAGTTTTCGAGATACTTAATATGTGTAAATTAAACGAAATAGGCAGTATTTAAAGATTTATTTGCGTATCTTTACAGATATGAAGCTTCTTTTTCTGCTTTTCTACTATATACATTTTCATGACACTCTCGTGTGATACTCCAACAATAATTTTTAAATCTACGCTTATAACCCATTGGTGTTCCCGGTACTTGAGTTTTTCTAGAACAAGACGTACAGTGTCATATTCCTCCTTCAGCTTTGTGGAGTGAGCGATGGGGACAGCTGCATATTTATTGCCAATATCTAACAAAACACATTTTAAACTTCTCTTTGAACTGTCAATAAACAATCTCCATTCAACGGCTAGGTACTCGGAAGACCCATTGTTTTCAAAAGTCCACCAATATCATTACAAAAAACAATATCGTTTTCAGCGTTCAAGAATGGAAGATGATTTCTTTCACGATTACGGTAAAATGTCACTTTTATGCCTGGGACGATTAGATTCCTCTCTTTAAGTCTGGATGCTAGTAGCTCAGACCTTTCTTTAGAAAGGTCAAGGTCTCTTATTAAGTCACTTAAATCGTTTTGAGTGAAAAGTACGGGCTCCGCTAATGACTCAAAATCACTGTCTTGTTCATTTAAGGTGACTTCTGGCATGTCTGTATCGAACTAATCTGCCTGTTCTACTAGCTTAGTGTTGTCTGAGTATGTACGGGCCTTTTAGCAGACGTCAAGTCAGGATATGTCATTTTTTTTCTATTTATGCATGCAATTTCACAACACAGAAATAACAGTCGTCCAGATGGTTTTTCGGTTCTGACCAAATCATAGGTACACTGAACTTCAAATGTGCTCGTTTGCCACTTGTCCACTGTCTTAGATGTTCAACACACAACTTGCACGCGATTGTTGGCATCATCCACGGCCGGTTTAAATCCTTGATCTTGATGTTGAAATAGTCAAAATACGCCTTTTTTACGAAGGCCGTTATGGGTTTTCTAAATTTTTCTATTACATATGTACCACAAATGTAGCAAAATGTATCCGGATTATTAATACAACTCCTCATAGACGAAGACATAATGATATAATTGAATTAATACACTAATTGACCAAATGCAAATACAATAAACGTGATAAAATTGAATATTGAGGGTAGTTTAAAAACTACACGTAGGATTGACGTTTAAAAACTTGTTTACGATTGATTTTTGAAGTATAATATTTTCACAAAAAATGTTATCTAAGCAGGTAGCTGTAGTAGGAGTAGCTCTTGTAGGTTCAGCAAATTGATTGATTAAATTAAAAGACTTAAACAAATTAACAAACTGGACAGAGTTATGCGATGATTCTAAAATATTTATGTTGAAATCTCCACATACAATTACCTTCTTGGTTGATTTACAAAACTTTTTTAAAACTTCCTTCATAGTGGTCTCAAATAAGTTATAATCAGAAGATGGAGGTCTATATACACAAACTATAATAAACTGCTCAAGCTCTATACAGGAAAGTTCAATAGTTCGCTCAATAGAGTGTTCAACAATATCTTTGCGTTCTTTAAATTTTAAATTATCTTGTAATAGTATAAGTGATCCACCTCTAATAGCAGACACTCTCATAAACAAAGTACCAACTTTATAATTATCTATATTAATATAACAATTATGTTGCCTTATCCAGTGTTCAGTAAGACATAATAAGTTCAGTAAGTTCATAAATACGTGTACATTTTTATGTTCTACGAAACTTCTAGGTCTTTGCCAGAGAATCCTTGTATGTTCTGTGGCTTCTCTGTTGTCAAATGCATAGTCATTGATATGCAAGAGTTTGCCTCTATTGTCTTATTATCTAATTTAAATAATTTAGAACAAATTCCAAAGTCCTTAAAGTATTTCTATTCTGCTCAAAAAAAGCAGGCTGTATAGCCATATTATTGGCTAAATATTTAAAATAATAAGATAGCGAGTTTGCTATTTGTCCCTTAAAATAATTTGAAAAATAATAATCATCTTATCACTAAACAATTAAAATTTAACAATTTATTAATGTCAATCAAATGTATTAATTTATTATTGGTAAAAGCTATTGAATCCAATGTCAAATTTAGTTTAAATCTAATATTATTTTCTTCCTGCGGCACATTCTTACTGTATGGTTATGTGAACAAAATAATTTCACTAACATTCAATAACCACAAAGAATTATAAAATTTTATCAGGTCCTTTTTGTTCATATCACCACGGTTGCCTACAAATATGATTAATGTTGTATTACTATCAAAAGAATAATTCATTTTTTTTATCAATTCAGAGTAAGACCCTCCTGGTAAACAATGATTAAGCACTCGCTGTCCCAAACAAGTACTCAAAATTTGGCCCATATGTTTTCCTATACCATCGCTAAACATAATTATATTACTATCACTTTGATTACATAATTTACTATCAAAAGACCTATCAGGATTGTTGGATGTCAATGGGGAGGGACCGACACTGGTACCATAACCTGTCATCGAACCAGATGGTTGATTAACTTTTGAGAGCACAAAGCAGTTTGCCAGTTTTCCAACCATTGAAATTATATCGTTCCATATTGAATGAGAAACAATTTCTGAAATTGACAAGAACCCATTATTTAAAAATGAACAGTAAACGAAGCTATTCAATACATTTATTTGATATTTTTCCGGCGCCATCGAAACTCTAGAATTTTTGTATATGCCTAAACTAAGATCAGGTTTTTGAGGTAAATTTTTGTTTTGAAGAGTGAGCAGAGATAAATTCCTACCCTTTGTCAATATCCTATTGTTCACCTGTTTAATAGCGATACATAAATAGTTCAACCGTTTATTAGGTTTGTTGTGGCACACACAGGGAACAATATTTTTTGCCAATTTCATGTATAAGGAGCGAGCTTACTTTGGACAAGTCAACAGCTTTCCGGCAAAGTTATAGGAGACGGCCTGGTGTTTGGGACTTTAGCTCGTCCCTCTTGTCGTCCAGGTCTTGGCGACGCTTAATATCAAAAGCATTGACAAGATCCTGAATCAGACGACGCCATTTCAGGCGCTGTGCTGCTGCACGCTTATAAGTGACCCATGTTACACCACGAATTCTTAATCAAAGCCTTATCGCCTTTCGTTAATAATTGTACTAATAATACTATCATCCGTGTTTTACAAGGACTTTCCCTCCCCGTAATATTAAATTGAAATGCTTGTGAATAACTTTGAGTGCGGGCGTTCCACTCGATTTAAGAAGCTTAGAAATAATCTGTCCTTACCAGGCGTTCTATTGTTTTAAGCTAATGGAAAGCTTTTCTTATCCCAGACGGAATGACAGCGGGCAAGTGAGACTGGAGAGAGAGAAATTTGCGGTAAATTATTCACAGGCTTTGATATTAAGGTATACAACCGTCCATAATTCTTGGTTAATTTCTCATAAAGAGCAAGGTAATTATAAGTGCCGTCTTTCAAAGCTGCTTATAATACAATTAGTGTCATATTACACAACATTTACGAGTACTTATAACCGTTAAGGATCATTTTAAACCTTGAAAGACTAAACCAGCCATAGCGATGGCTAGGAGTCATAATCCATATTATTCGTTCAAAGAAAGGCAAACGAGCATGCGTTTCACCAGATATTATGGGTTATCGCTATCAGTGGGGAGAAAATAAAATATGTACATGACGCGTACTTCCAAACTACTATATCGTAGACTTTGTCGCTACTTCAGATGATTATTTGTCTTAGGATCTTAGTAGTTTCTATTATCTACTGTGCAATATCACATTTACACAGATGTAATTTTTGAAAATGAAACTAACAATTAGGTCAAGGTCATCGCTTCCTCTTCCTATTTTTTATTTTTTAATCATTCACTAGATGAATGGACTCAACAGTAATTGTGGAAAAAAACTGTAAGCTTTGTTATAAAACTGAATTTTCAGAAGACGACCATCTTAAGACTTCCACAATTAGCTTTAGAACTTCGTTTTTTTATAATTGCATTGAGCTCATTCATGTGTCCAAAAGACTTCACATTAATTGATGCAGAAACTCAAAGCTTTTGAGATGTCTAAAACAATCTTTGATCAAATGCTTCATAATAAAACTTTGTCCATATCTTATATCTACGAATGTCTTCTGCGAACTTTGCCCTTTGTGCAACGACCCAGTGATCTGATTTAAGTGAATCTTTTGGAAATCTTTGCTCTTGGGGATAAGTTTTACAATCAGTACCTCATACAATGTATACATGTCATTTTGTTTCATGAAAATAAAAAATAAATAGAGGAGCAACAATACAAGATGTGGTTTCGTTCTCACAGTTAAACAAATAATATTGCCTGTGTAAGGTTCATCTTTGCTCTGTAGCACTAGTCCAGTACGTCTCATCTGGATTACCAGAGCCTCGTTTGCTATTTAGCAGGGTGAACCACATTTCATGTTGGAGACTGGCTAGGGTTCCTGAAAATAAGGGCTACGGTTCCTTAATTATTTCTTAACCAGAGAATTGGACTGGCAATCTGGTGACAGAATAAGATGGAAATGAACTAGCTCCGTAGTTTAGAAGTTTAAATGCGTGTCCAATAGATGCTTGATCAGGAAGTTTTGATATTATTTGACCAAAATCCGACTTCTGATTGACTTTTTTCTTTTTTTATGTTATAAGTGTACGGGACGGTCTGTACGATCACCTGATGGTAAGTGATACGCCAGACCATGACAGAGCGGCATTAAAGGAGACCAACAACTGATAGACAGTTATTATCCTCCATCAATGTCGCACTGCGCCCGTCACCCGAGACAACAGATGTTAGGTCTCTTATACCCGATAATTTCACTAGCTACACTTCACGGGATGATATCTGGTACTGCGGTGGTACCTACCTAGATGACTCAGTATCGAGTCTACCGCCTAGTGACTGATCAATAAATTAAATTTCGCGATCGTCAACCTAACGCCCTAGCCATTGCCAATTGGATTATAAAAAGGATTAAAAGAAGAAGTATCTACTACTTCAATAATAAATAATCTACGGCTGCTCAATGATATAACCCTTCGATGGTATTTTTCAACATTTCTTTCAACACTGATCCAGTCTATTTAGTCTATATAGACTGGATCAGTGTTGAAAGAAATGTTAAAAAATACCAGATGAAAGAAATGTTAAAAGATGCCAGAGCTTTGCAATGCCTAATAAGGCAGGATAAACCACACAAAAGATGAAGTCTGGAATCCCATATTACCCTGATTCTCTATCAAGTAGCAATTATATTTTTTAAATACTTACTAAACACCAGCGCCAAAGTCCAGATGATAAGGATAGCGGTCTTCGCTCTGCCGGTGGTAGACTTGAACTTGAGCGGGAAGCAGATGGCGTACCAGCGGTCCACGCTGATGAACGTCAACGTCAGCACGGACACCGTCACTGACACTGACTGCGGAAAACAAATAACAATTTTTTTATTATTTTTTATGTTATAAGTGTACAGGACGCTCACCTGATGGTAAGTGATACGCCAGACTATGACAGAGCGGCATTTAAGAAGACCAACAACTGATAGACAGTAATTATCCTCCATCAATGCCGCACTGCGCCCGTTACCCGAGACAACAGATGTGAGGTCTCTTGTACCCGGTAATTTCACTAGCTACGGTGCCCTCATCCCGAAACACATAAGTGCATAACACTCTTGTTTCACGGGATGATATCTGGTACAGCGGTGGTATCTACCTAGACTCAGACGACGACGAGTCTACCACCTAGTATTTCAAAAAAGATAATAATATGCCTTTTCAGAATAAAACGTGTTTTAAAGTATACCTTATTTATTCTGACAGATCATGTGTTGTGTCACAAACTCATAATGAACGCTAGGATCGGTTTAGAGGTATGGGGGGTTCTATCAAGTGTTTGTCGAGCCTCAAAGATATTAGTACACGGAAAGGTCATGTGCGGACAGCCTGATTATTAAGGTGGTAGTTGAAAGGGACCGCATGATGGCTGATATTATATTCTGGAGCTTTACGTACGGTCGTTATGTCTCAGTATGAGAATTTCTGCTTATTGTTATGACATAATCTAGATTGAATACGGCGCACTAATTGAAATGTTGATTGATCTCCTGATGATTGAACTGAACGTTTGTAAGGCATGTTCGTTCGCCGTACTGGCTACTTTTATAGTTACCGGCTCACTACTCTCTGAAGATAAGAACATTCTATTTCATAAAAAGTTAGTCATAAAATGATCATAAATAACGTTATTTTAAATAAATACCTCTCGCATGCTATCGATCGTTTACAAAACGACGCGTGACGTCATTCGTTTGTACATATAAATAAATACAATTGGACCATTTTATGGGACGTAAAAATAGCTGTGATTTTTGCTTTCTCAGGGCTGTCAGTCACCATATTCTTACTTTTCTTTTTATCCTCCTACATAATATTGGACATTATTTATTCCATATTTCCAAAGAATCGCTGGAGAATTTAGGTCGATTTCCGGTTGAAGAGATGTCATCTAAGAAGGCTCCACTTGCTCAGAAAATCGAACTATTAGTTCGTTCATTTAACACCTTGAAGTTTATGTGGAAATACAGACGCAGATAGACTGATGAATTCATATTCAATATGCATAGAAATTATTATGAGTAAGTAACTTTCTATTCTAGTATGGTCTGAACGTTAGTTCGATTCTTGCGTGATCAGAGGTATGGGTTCGAATCCTGCGGAGAAACAGCTTTAGACCCTTAGATAAACAATAAACTGATGAGATGGTTTGGGCTCGCGTGTTGGGTTACAGCTTGATCTTCCCATAGCGGACGTCAAACCCAAATGGAGAAATGCAGTTATGTCTGGATGTATTAGAAAAGGGTTAAAACAGATTAAAATACTATTTAACACAGTATTCTGTTTTAGGGCTACTCTGTTTAATTCTTATTAAACACAGTAGCCCTAAAACAGGAATTCTAAATAAAGCGGTACTTTGAAAATATTAAAGTAAACTCCTAAATTACCATCAACTCAGAGCATTATATTATGTACGAGCCTACCCGTAAAAGGTATATAGCCATAGTCGTTCACGCGGGGCCCGCCGTGTGTGGATTGGCCAAATTGGTAGTATTCAATAGATTTATTTTACTGCATACTAGTTCTTATTTATAAATACTTACGCTTTTTATGTAGGTGATTGTTGATCTAATTGAGGAAGTGAGGCTCTGAAACTTTAATGTGTTAGAAGCCATGCTTCGGCATGAATGGTGTAACCACGACCTCACAGAAATCCGAGGAGAAACAACGCTTTGCATTATATTTTGTCGTGTCGGTGATGTTAATGGGGCCAGAATCACTCGTACCCTGTCTATTTTTCCCTTTCTCTCTCCATTATTGTATTCAATGAACTAGTTCTCCTGCAGAGTACGAGTCACAAATGAATTGAGACTCATCATTACCAAATTTTTATTGACAAATCTCGAATCGTACTAAATAGTTACTGATATGAGTAAACGCATACACAAAATATGAAAAGGAATTTACTGACCTGAAAGTAGAGCAGCAATTTGCACAGCATGTTTCCCAAGAACCATGTCTCCGTACATCCCACAGCAGTCGGCGGCAAACACAACAGTATCACCAGAAAATCAGCGACCGCCAAATTCACAATGAAATAGTTCGTCACTGTCCTCATACTGTGATTCCTGTATACTGCCGCACACACCAAAGCATTACCTACCAAGCCGATTATAAACACTGCTGTATGAGTTGCTATTAAAACCCATTCATAAGTTTGAGGATATATATAATTATCTAACATCGCTGTATATTCCTCTTTTGTCAAATTCCAATACTCTGGTGAACCAACGCATTCATTGGCAACATCCTTTTGTTGTGTGACTATCGTTTCGTTCGTAGAACAATATCTTTTTTAAACAGTACGCTACCATTTGTGTATTCTAGATTACTATCAAGTTTAGGATCAGTTACTGTAATTTTATTTCTCATTAGATTATCTGTTTGAACATTAACGTCTATAAATTCACTATCAATGTACGATACTGTATACAAATTCTCACTAATACTCAAAGCGTTTGTTTGAACTACAAAAATACCGAAGATTAAAAATAAACGCACGTTCGTGTACATTTTGGGTTCACTCGTACACTGTTCCGCTAACATTTTTTTCACTCGTTTCAAATCTGAAAAAAAGAAAGAACCAAGTTTATTTTCATGTCTGTGATTGGTAGTTGTAGATTAGAATTGTTATTAAAAAAACAATTTTCGTTTCGAAAATTAATCACAATTATCGTAATTAATACTTATTCATTAATGCTGATTGTTTGATTAATTCACATTGTAAAACAATGAAGGATTATGATTTATTCTCTGTGAGCTTCGATGAACAATAAACTTACTATATATAACAAAACATAATCTCACTCAAAAAGTTTGTGCGGCTAAATTCTAGCAATCGCGTCTGTTGGGCAGAATTTTATTCATAATCATGTCGCTCTCTACATATCATAGTGACATAGTAGCTTTTGATTTTGTACCCTTTTAATAAGGCGTTAAATTCAAAATTTTACTGAATACTTTACTGTTATAAATATAGAATTAAGTCAAGTATTATGAGTCCAGCGGCTCGTCATTGTGCATGTAGTTAGTTTATCGTTTGTTTAAGTATGTGAGGAAGTCGACTAACTTATCTAAAATCCGTAGTGTCAATCTAACGACCGTTGCCTTCCAATCTAGAGGTTGCAGGTTTAAAGGGATTAAGCAAATCCCTCCTACCAAAGTCATACCGAATTTTCAAAATTGAAAGTACGTTTATCCGACGCTCTTACGGTGAAGGAAAACATCGTGAGGAAACCTGCGCACGCTGCGAAGATGTATTAGAATATTAAGAATTACACTAAATAATAGATTCCAAACTAAATCTTAAATTTCTACGCGTAAAATATTTAAAATAAATGTTCAAATCAGCCGTAAATTTAAACATTCATCATTAACAATTAGGAACTGTTTACGTTACGCAGACGTCTCGATTGCTGGAAAGAATTACGGTGCGTGGATCGTTCATACTTTTAATGTATTTCTGTTTGGTTAGCCTTCGGATTGAATCAATTGCGCCAATATTGGAGCCAAAGACGACCATCTGGCGTAATGGTTGAGACGTCGGCTATTACAAGGGTTCCAGGTTCGATCCCCGGGCAGTAAAATTGTGTGCAAACATGTCTGCTTGAATTGATTTGGGTGTGTTCAATGTATAATATGTATGTATTTACAAAATAAAGTATATAAGTATGTTCATCCGTTATTTATCATCCATATTACAAGCTAATGTTTAGTTTGGACTAGATGGCGCTGTGGATATTTATTTATTAAATACGTATATAAGTGTTGGAGCTAGATCACTTTTTTATTTTAACCAACAAACAAATGCTATATCTTTAATCTCTTATAAACAAAGTGAAAAAAAAAAATTAACGAGAAAATGGAAACTTTGTCTGTACTCTAATGGAATCCATAAAACATTCGTCACTTAATTCAAATCTGACGTCATCGCCAACATTTGTCCAAACATTTGATCGGATCGTTCGCACTAATTTCATACGTGGCGTGCTCGCGTTAATAGAAGAGGACAAGCTTCTGCATGGAAACGTAAACATGGATTTTTCTTGCAAATTTGAATTACTGTTAACGTTAACATTCCTCGAGGCAATTTGAGTATTTTTAGAGGTAATTGACGAACCGTGGTGTAATTATTATAAGAATTGAGGACGTCGACGACTGCACCCACAGGTGGACAGAGATTAAAAAAGGGTATGCTACACTAATTGCAAAAACATCGTTTGTTATCATTTATTTAGATTTAATTAACCTGAACTGTATAATAATAATTTGTAGGTAAATTATTTTCTTGCGAATAAGTTAATATGATAAAAGTTGTGAATATAATTTGCTAAATATAATTTTGATAACAAATGATATGATTCTTAACAAAACACAAACATTTGGAAAGGGTAATACTGAGTTTCTTGCTGGATGCTTTTCAGTAGAGAACTACCGTCAAACCAGTGTGGCTTCATGTGACATTCATATGTGTTCTGAAGGATCTAAACTAAATACTTTTTCATATTTATTCATTTCAATTTCAATCATTAAATAATTTTCAATATAGATGGCTCTGTGTGAATGTCTTTGAATATTACATATTTTCGAAGATGTTTGATTCAAGACGGTAATAAGCTCAAAAATCGGTTCAATACGTACTGTATTAACAAGGAAAAAAGGAATCGGCATACATAATGCTAGTCCGTCGCATTGGGCCCGAGTTCAAATTGCCTTTTGTGTGGATGTCAAGCCTGTGATCCGTACGACGTTAAGGCTAGTTGCTATTTATCAAATAACGTACGGAAACCCGAAACAAATAATAATGGTCCACAGAAAATATATAAGTATATTCAGCGAGTACTGCTAAACATTGTAAAAAAATTGATTAATATCCATAAATATTCACACAACACAATGACCTCAATTTAAACATATTTGTATATCTTGAACTGAACATTGGTAATTATACTTATCTACTTTTTTATAAATACATATAAAGCATAGAACACCCCAGACAAATCAGACAGACAATATGTTCATGCACACAAATGTTGTACTGTCCGGATCGAACACGGAACCCATGTCATTAATACCGACATCTCAAACCATTATTCCATACTGCTTTGCCCCGCGCGCTTCGCTCTCTCAAATTCGGGTAACAGGTACTTTCATTATCACTTACATAGGATTTCCCCTCCCTCCAACTTTAAAAGTTTCGGGTCAATTTCAGATTTTTTTTAACAAAAAATATGTTATAGGTCAGGCTCACCTTAAAAGATAAACATATGCTGTCGTGGACTTTTTTGTAGACCTAAAAGAAACAATACTCTCATACAACTTTTGTGAAACTTAACGTTTACTCAGCTACGCAACGGAATCTCCAAGTATGAAAAAAATCCCCCGATTTTGAAACATCCATTGCTGCTCCGCTTCTATTACTCGTAGCGTGAGATATATTAGCCTATAGCCTTCCTCGATAAATAAGCTATCTAAACTGAAAGAATTTTTAAATCGAACCGTAGTTCCTGAGATTAGCGCGTTCAAAAACAAACGAACTCATCAGCTTTATATAGTTAGTATAGATTACTAATACGTATAATGCATTGTCATAAATAAACATCTACTGACATACACACAGCGTCATATAGACCCAAACAGCATTTAGCCTTATAATATGGTTATTTAACAACTTAATAATATACTTATGTATTTTTTTGAAACATAATATATTAAACATTGCAATACAGGTGTTGTCTGTCAACAACGCAATCCAAATACAGCCAAATCCTAACGATTTCTGTAGAAATGGAAACGACATGCCCCCGCCCTATAAATCGGGCCATTAACTGTTACTTCTTTGGCGACAATAAAATGGCACCATTAAAAAGCTCTTCCAAACCGTTTTATAACCCTTGAGCTCGATGCGCGTTGGCAAAATGTTTTTAACTAAGTTAAAATATGTTTGAGTATATAATAATATACCTTTAAAAAATCTTAAATAGAACTAACCGACCAATGTGCGCTGTCTTGTGTAAGCACAGAATCAACTAGCTGTTATACAGCTTTCAATAGGTTGTAGGCTTGAATGACTCGTACATATGCCAGATATGGTACTCCGAATAGTGTGATGTACTACGAATAAGTGTTAAAGAACTACTAAATTTATTTATTTGGGAAGAGAGCACAGAAGCTTTTATTCGACACGAAATGTGTTGGTTCCGGTGCCTAAATTAAATATAAAAATGTTTTCATTACCATCATATATTTAAGAGCAGTTTTGACTACGCTGCCATTTGGAATTTCTGTACAGGTTTTGAAAATTGGGACTTTATTTCGATCTCCGCTTGGAAAAGGATGAAAAATATTTATACAAGAAAAAGCTTTTATATCGCAAAAACAACCGATTCATCGAAAATCTGTTCCAAATAAAGATAATCGACATATATAACAAGATAACCTAATATATTGATAGATATATAATTACCTAGCAAATATAATTTTACTTATCCATGAGTAAATAAATTGGCAATCGAGAATCAAATAACATAAAAACAGTAAAAAAAATCAATATTGGAAATTTGACACGGCGATAAATATTTCCAATAGAATTAAAATCAATTAGCGAAATTACGCAATTACACTCACTAATAATATTTGGAAGAACAGCAATACTAAACTGAACGGGGGTTACCGCCATCTCTTAAAACAGTGTTACAATAATATTACTTCGCCTTTTCTGGTACAAAATGTTGACGTATCATTATAACAATACTGTTTTAAGAGATTGGTAATCCCCCAGCATTCATATAAAGTTAGCTTTGATCTTAGTCTAAATCAAATTTAAAAATCAATTAAGGTTGGAGGAGGGCACTAATGAATGTCAAATGAAGCCGTCTCAGAGTTAACCTTAAAATGAGAAAAATCTGGCAGAACTAAGCCTAGGTTAAGGTCGGTTATTAGCCAATTTCAACACGCTTCAGTCCGGAACACTAGTCGTAACTTGCAATGTTTTTAAGAAGAGTAGTTTGAAGACTCTTTCAACAAAGTATATTAAGCACAATGTTGCAAAAGAGGTTGCATTTATTTATTTTTTTTATATTATCATCACCATCAGCTTATTAAACGTCCCACCGAGGGGCACGAGCCTACCCGTATAGGGTGTTTTTTATATACCGTTAATGCATTCAGCCCGTTACATTTAGAGAAAATTACGTCACTCAACCTAGGTAGAATATTCGGTACTGAGTCGTTTAGGTAGGTACCACCGCAGTGCCAGATATTGTCCGTGAAAAAGAAGTGTTTTGCACTTGTATTTCGAGATGAGGGCACTGTAGCTAGTGAACTTGCCGAGTATGAGAGACCTTACATCTGTTGTCTCGGTTGTCGGCGACTACTGAATCGCAACACTGATTTCATTTTTAATAACACCTTCTTGAACGCAAAAAGGAACTGTACTTTTTGCGTTAAAAACAGCACGCTTGCATTTACCAAGCACTAATTCTCACACAGTATAATAAATATATAATAATAAATATACTCGTACCTAATGTCGGATATATAAAAAAGAAATTAAAAAAAGCTTGCTCTTATAAGGATGGATCTTAATTACGCATTCCTAACGAAACATTGCTCTTAAGGTTAATTATTTATCAGGGAGCCATTTGGTGTAATGGTTGAGACGTCGGCTACTACACCAAGGGTTCCAGGTACGATCCCCGGAAGAACAAACATTTTTGATCATGAACATATTTCCAGGTGTTTTCTACGTATTATACATATTCACAAAACTAAGTAGTAAATGCTTAGTTTTGGTCTTGATGCGCTGTGTGTATGTATAGATATTTGTTTATTTTATTTTATTCATAGGATTGTAATTTTTGTATTATCAATATTGTTGCCGGAGGTCATAACCATTTATTATATTCTAAATAACGTAGTAAAATTTACAATTCTATTTTTATTTTTTATTTATCAAACGAGGTCGGTACCTTTTTATCAAACAGCAAACGATAGGGAGGGCTGAGGTTCAAATCCCGACACGTACCAATGTATTTTCGAAAATATATGTACGTTATCCGACGCTCTTACGGTGAAGGAAAACATCGTGAGGAAACCTTCATGCACGCCTGCGAAGAGATTCGAAGGTTGTGTGTGAAGTCGTCCAATCCACACTGGGCCCGCGTGGACGACTAAGGCCTAATCACCCTATACGGGTAGGCTCGTGCCCATGAGCTGGGATACGTTACGCACGCACGCAGAAACCTTGTTTAAACCAAAATACATAATCAACTCAATCTACAACCGTTTTGCACCTTCAACTTTGTCATAACCTTAGTCTATCTGGTTTCATTTTAGATATCTTGAAAGTATTTGAAACACTACTTTCAAGATATCATAAATTAAATATCATCCATTCAGTGTTCTTAAATATCAATATATTTTATAGTATTCTATTGGGAACATAACTAAGCCTGGCATATCCCGACAGCTCGCAACAAATCGATCGACCAATCATAAGCGAGCGGGTCCCGGGTGCGGGGGAACCTAGGCAAGGATGTAATTTTATTAGTTGCGATCGCGGCTGCGACCGAGCCACACGTAAACATGACGCTATCGCGCTTGGCTAGACGACTACTACTCGAAAGCAATTCATTTCTCAAATATGATTTATACCTTTCAAGCGATGATTCCAGTTCGGCCAGCGAAACCGAATCGAAACCAACTCCCGTATGTGAGCCTCTAAAACGCAAATCTGAATTAAATTCTGAA
>PQWD01007209.1:0-19135 GCA_019425675.1 Leucinodes orbonalis | reverse complement strand
GTGTCGCGTACGTTGTCTTAGAAGTCAATTCCAATATTTTTTGCTACTGTTGTTTGCTGTATAGTTGAGTAAAAGAAAATCTTAATGACTTTCGCAGTTTGTTTTTCTGAAACCCACCTAACAATATAAAAAAAAATCCTATTCGAACCCGATTGTAGGCTATCGGTGACTACTTACTTAACTAGGAATCGAAACAAACATAAGGTCCTAATCAACTCCGAAAAGGATATGAGTCATAAAGGTACAGATTACAGACTATAACAGATTATATTTATGATTCAATTAGATTAAGTTTGATAAAATCCAAAAATATGTACCTACAGACATGATTTTGGTGCATGCAAACGCAGTTTTCTATCAAATAATCTCGGTTACCTATGTATTCGTCTACATTTGAGCAAGTTTACTTAAAAATAGCAGTACACTCTGACGTATGTTTTTATATGGCAACTTGATTGAATTGCTCGAAGTCTAATTAAATTCCATCGGCGATTCAGTTTAGCCGATCAAGCCTGTAAACTATGGTTTTTCTTGCGTGTTTTAACTTGACATGGTGAGTGTACGTAACATATTTTAATAATACAACACTTCTTTAAGTACAATTATAAAAAAAAGCGGTACTAATTTACAGTCATTCAAGTCATTGTCATCACAGAAATATTTAAAACACTAATTTATCTTAGCTTGAACTTAATACTTAATGACGAACAGAATTTGTAATGACAACTCATTACAAATTATGGTTCGGAGTTTGAACTACTTTTTAAAATGTCATCACAATGAATATTTTAATACTGGAATAATCATCAATTCAATAATAGGTAAGTCAGTCTGGTTAGTACGTACATACGAAGTAGGTCAAACTAACCTGTCTGTACGAGTATCAAAATTCGTTATTTTCCATCCTACCCGTTGTTACATGAAATCAATAATCTACGCACAGTGAAAACGTTTGAACCACAATAATAAGAATACAATGAATAATAGATGATTAGTTAAAATGTTCTGTCACCCGCTACAATATGTTGGGCATAGATTTCTACGATTTGTTGGGCATAGGTTTCTACAATTTGTTGGGCATGGGTTTCTACAATTAGGTATATTTATTTACGAATTAATATATAAAAAAAATGTGTCATACATAATCTATCAGCGAATAAAATAATACATCCAAAAGTACATCGTATTCTAACATTCAAAATACAAAAAACATAAATTCCTTCATGTATCCACATTTTATAGCGAAACCACTTTATCATTAAGTTAGATACGTAAATACTATCCTTATAATTATTATTCGAAACACGTCCTTGAACTCGTCTGATGAAAGTCCGTGCGATAATAAAAAAACCTCTAGAATCACTTAGAATGATAACTATAGATAGAATATCTAACAACCAAATCAATTGTAATACTATCACTCAAATCTACCGACTGTGATACTATCACGTTGTTGCCAATCGATGTTGCGTTTGCAACTGAACTGCTGAACATAAGTATACGATATTTTACGTCAGATATCCCGGATATCCTATGCTTTTCACATAAAGCTTCCTCCAGCAATTTATAGCATGGCGTCGGTATATGGGGTCAAAAGGCGTCGTAGGCTACGCTTGTTTTAATACAACCGGTAGTTTTAGTCTTGTACTAGGTAATTTTAGTAGCTAGTAGTGCCCTCACCCAGAAACAAAGAAGTGCCAAGCACTCAGTGGTATCCACCCAGACGATTTCGAATCAACCACTTCAAAGTTTAGTTAATATAAATAAATAAATATAAATATCTACTGACATTCACACAGCGCCATCTAGCCCCAAGTTAAGCGTGAAGCCTGTATTCTGGGTACTAAACAACGGATAAACTTAATTATATACATTTTTTTTTGTAAATACATACATATTATACATAGAAAACACCCAGACCATTACAAACAGATATGTTTATGCACACAAATATTTGTACTGCCCGGGGATTGAACCCGGAACCCTTGGTGTTGCAGTCGACCTCTCAACCGCAACACCAAATGGGTCGTCAAACAGTTATCTACACATCAATTACTGTGCTTCCTTTTTTAAAATAGATTGTCACCTGTCTAAGGCTAAACAACTACTAATATCTAAATATGATTATGAGGATAAGTGGATTAGACGTCAAAACAAAAGTATAACCGAGATAAGCCGTTACAACTTTCATCCGATTCGCTCTTGACGGAATTCAGGAGCTGGGTCAGTACGTTTAACCCACGGACGCACCAGACAGGTGTAAATAAACATTTATGGTCAGTGTGATCGGGAGTAGGGTTACCATGGATTTTACACTGTTTCCGGGATAACGGACGGATTTTGAAATCCTCGATTCTCGATTTGATGTCCCCCCCCCCTGCTTTGCGTACGATGTGTACAAGTAGCAAAGCATGAGCCGCAGTGTATAAAGCGATAATAATACTTTTTTGGGGAAGTTGTATAAAATCTCAGGACTTAATTTCATGTGGTAACCCTAGACGCCAACAACGGGTGCAAATAAACAAGTGTGGTCAGTGTCATCGAGGGCGGATGCACGATAAGCGCTGCGCCCTGCGACCGTGACCTTTGCGCATGCGTCTACCATCAACTGAGATGCGTACAGCCGATCACAAAAGTATCATGTGAAGAATTGAAAATTTACTAAATCTTGTGCTGTCAAGTTATGGAAGGTCAAAGAACACATTGTTCTTCCGCTAGTTACGAAACATTGTCAATAACACAATTTAAAATCATACGAATGTAATTGTATAAAATTTAAATTAAGAGTTTTGGTTGGATATCTCATGGTTTTAGTAATGATAAATATGTAACATAAATTATCTTAACTATACAAAAATATTTATTTAGTTATTTTAAAATGAAACAAAAAGTGTTGTTGTCGATTGTACGTATGCGCTCGCCTAAGGGTGCAGCTATGCATTCATAGCTGCGGAGCGTCCTTCCTTTATTCAGTTACAACTCGAGGTCGCACTTCAGCGGAATCGTTTCCGATTTTGTTACAGTATTAAAGTACGAACTACTTTACCCGGGCAAACCTCTATAAGGTATGCCGTTATATGTAACGTTATCAATTAATTAAACTAAAGAGGACAAATTCCCATAATTTACTTCTACATCATTTAAGGATATAAAAACGCAAAGATCCAATACATTAAACGCCTTGTACACAATAATTTTGCAAAATTGCTAGACAAGCCACCGCAGGTGATAGCGATCGGTGAAGTTTCCGGCAGAAGGCCAAATACTATTTTCGTAGTAAGGCTGTATTTGCGAGCCATTGACCCGTCATCGAGCACCAAGGACACCGCCTCCGCTAGCCGGGTGCATTAAAACATCTTAATGTTCCGTTTATGCATTCAACCACAGACATCCGAATATACAATTAGACTGGACAAGCCGCCAAGTTTATAGGCAGTCCCAGTGTCGCAATTTCTTTTTGGTTCTTACCTGTGAAAAGTTATTATATTTCTTGGTAAATTTACTGATTCCTTGCGATGATGGCATGTCACAATGGCACAGGATGGCATTTTGGGATAAAACGGTAATTTCTTCTAATATTCGTGCGTCTTGACTCGTCTCACAGAGCGTAAACTGGCAACCAGTGTATGCTCGTTGAGCTTACATTTGTCGCACTTAAAAACGCGGCTTGCCCTATCTCCTGTATTGGGAAATCTGTGCATTCAACTGTCATTTTTATATAATAATAAAATAAATTATTATAAATAAATATCCACTGACATTCTCATTGTCATCTAGCCCCAAGTTAAATGTGAAGCATGTACTCGTAGTATGGGTACTCAAAAACGGATAAACATAATTATATACTTTAAATACATATAAAACACACAAACCAATACAATCAAACATTTTCATGCAGACAACTGTTTGTACTGACCGGGAATCGAACTCGGAACCCTTGGAAGAGCAGACATCTCGACCAATTACACTACATTGGTCGTAATTATTTATCATTATTTATGGGCATAAACTAGGTCTAGTCTTTTTGATAACAATCATTAAGATCAGGCATATAGCTCAATTTCGTCATCATCAGTAACTATGGGGTTTGGTTCAGTGGACGTTGATAGGTGGAATGATATGTCATAGTTGTCAGTGGTTTGGACCCGCAAATATAGCCACTGGGAGTAATTACATTACCCAACAACACTGCGTTATGGAAGTTCCTTGTTTTACAACACTTTTCTTTGATTCTGCCAAGAGATATTCGAAATAAGGAGCAGGTTAGGTACCTACGTTAGTTTTTTTGTTAAACTAGCTTTGAATGAGGCGTTTGAACTCGGTTTTTCAAATCTTTAACTAAACAAATAATTGTTTTGTATTCAGTATTTTTCCTTCCAGTAGATCTTTCCGATGATTTTCTGAACTATGACACTTATACGATTACATTGTTATTTTATGGTTAACATGTAACACGTGAATAAATACCGTGTTTAAAAGTTTTATACATCATGGTTAAAGTTCATTTTGTCAACAAGTGTTTAATTAAACTAAATAATTACTAATTAAGCATTATTAGCCATTTTGAGTGCTGTGAAGGCTATAAGGTCGCTTCCTTTACAGTCAGTCTAAGAGATGGGCTCGCCAGAATTTTTAGCCTAAAGCTGGAGACAATCCAGGATGGAAGAAATGTAATTTTGGCCACAATTGATTGTCTTACTCAATTCTTGTGTTATACGCGTCACACTCGCAAAGGAGGTTACCTGGAGTTACTGTCTCTTCTGTGCAGTAAGCGTATAAGGATCATAATCATATTATTATTATTTTCTCTTTGGTTCCACTGCAAAACAGCGCCTTGACAAAACTGTCTTGGCATTAGCTGAGTGGCCTCCATTTTGGTAGCATTATAATTATTTTTAAGGAATAACATGTAATAATTTTATTGCGCCAAATAAATATTTTTCTTTCTTTCTTTCTAATCATGAGCTCATTATACGTCCCCACCGGAGGCACGAGGCCTATGCCTTAGTCGTCAACGCGGGCGCAGTGCGGATTAGCGACTTCGCATACAACCTTTGAATCTCTTAATAGGCGTGCGCAGGTTTCTTCTTCACCATATGAGTGTCGGATAAACGTATATATATTTCGAAAATTGGAGAAGACATTGATTGATACATGGTGGGATTTGAACCTACACCCTCCAGATCGGAAGGCAACAGTCCACACCAATGTGCCACCGACGCACCGTATAAGCAAATATAATAAATAAACATAAATCATTCGGGCCTCACTATAAAGTTGAAGGCCGTATAATTGGCCAAACACGCAAAAATGTAAATAATAACACCAGGTTGTGAAACTTGTCCTACGGCAATCAAATACGACAAAATATTAATTCCTTGTCATTATTAAAATTACTAGTCTCCAACCTTGACTGTTGCATCCTAGCCAACCTTGAACAGTCTCGTACCGTACATATTTCAGACACTTTTCTCTATTATGAATAAAAGACGTATATAGTGCAATAGAGCCTAATTAGGGTAAATCCCACCTGCCCGCGCGCCTTGTCGAACAAGCTCAGATCTATGAAAGAAAATAGTCTGCTTGACCTGGCCAGCACTGTCCAGGTCAAGCAGACTATTTCAGACTGTAAATTAACTTATACGATGACAGACGAGCATAATATTGATCCGACCATTTGGTGTTGCGGTTGAGAGGTCGGCTGCAACACCAAGGATCCGGGTTCGATCCCCGGGCAGTACAAACATTTGTGTGCATGAACATGTCTGTTTGTAATGGTCTGGGTGTTTTCTATGTATGATATGTATGTGTATTTACGAAAAAAAATGTATTTAAGTATATTTATCCGTTGTTTAGTACCCATAATACAGGCTTCACGCTTAACTTGGGGCTAGATGGCGCTGTGTGAATCTCAGTGGATATTTATTTATTTATTTACTTTATGTTCCAAAGTAACAGCGTCATCCACATATTTACTAACTAAACTCCCACTCTCACATCACATCATCACTTCCATCCTTTCCGTGGTATTGGTATCTCCAAACCTGATGATTACAGCAAAACACTTCTCTATCGGGGAGTAGACCCAAGTATAGTAGTGGACTGCTAAAGACAATTCAAGTAAGTAGATAAAGTACTGTTAAGTTTCAAATACTCGTACATATAGCAATCTGAAAAATATTTAAGGGACTTTAACATGTATGTAAACTTTTATTACCCAATTAAAAGTTTTTATTGACAGCAAACATTACGATTAGAGATTGAAGGAAAACTCCGTGCCATGATCGTTCTATGCCAGCCTTAAGTTGCAATTTTCCTCGTATGAGAATATTTTCATCTCGCGTTACAGCAAGCAATGCCGTGTGGATAACACAAGGTGATTACCTTACTTAGAATTATGGAACTAGGCGATGGTCAAGGTTAGTAACTAAACGTGATAATTAAAAAACAAGGGATCAAAGTTCCTCATGTTAGACTCGATAAAGATCGTAAGTTATTATGACTAACATACATCAAAAACAAAGAATCTGTTTTTTCAATGTTTTCTTCATCTGAGGGCGTCGAAAGATAATTCTGAGATAAGGATGTGTTGAATTCATTGTCATTCATTTAAATGAGTGCAAAATATGTCGTTCTACTTAATGATACTAAATATCACACGAGTCACCGTTTACAAAAACAGCGAAAAAAGCGCTTTAATTTAATTCACTATTATTTGTAATGAATCTGGGATTTAGAGTTGCCTACAAAAGATTAGTTTTCAAATCAGAGCGATTCATGTTCACGGAATATTTAATAACTTTTTTAAGCTGCTGTGACGTAAGTTAAGTTCATAAAAATATATGTATTCTACAAACATTAGTCTGTTCAAACATGTTTGTATCATTACACATACATCATTATCAACAGAAGCGTATCACTAACTTTCGAGCTTTACACGCACCATGGCTACGGGGAGACGTCACTTTATATAAGGCAAGAACCCTCCCCATAAAGCACATAAAAGGTTGTTCTGGCATCCCCTTAACCTACGGGGGCGGGCGTTCACCTGCAGTCCCGATAAAGGTATTCTGGAAGCTCGCCAAATTGTACACAGCTGTAAAAACCACTATCACGCCACTTATTCATATTTGAAAATGATAATGAGAGGCTTGATCACTTGAATAATAAAACTGTTTACGCGTCACGTACAATTAGCTTTTACGTAGTATCAGATTCCAGTTTAAGCTGAAGTTTGTATACAAATGAATATTTAAGTACACGTTTCCAAATTATTGTAAATAAAAAGACTCAACCTTAAATTACGCAGGTAACTTTTTCAGGCGCAACATGGCTATCACCACAGACATCAGAATATACATTAGACTGGACAAGCCGCCAAGTTTATAGGCAGTCCCAGTGTCGCAATTTCTTTTCGGTTCTTACTTGTGAAAAGTTATTATATTTCTTGGTAAATTTACTGATTCATTGCGATGATGGCATGTTACAATTGCACAGGATGGCATTTTGGAAAAAACGGTAATTTATTCTAATATTCGTGCGTCTTGACTCTTCTCACAGAGCGTTAACTGGCAGCCAGTGTATGCTCGTTGAGCTTACAGTTGTCGCACTTTAAACGCGGCTTGCCCCATCTCCTGTATTGGGAAATCTGTGGCTATCACATATCTCTAATGTTCATTACATTTACGATTTCGGTAAAGCTGGTTAAAAGGTGTACTCATACTGAATTACTGCATCTTAAAATGTTTTAAGTGTTATAGGCAAGGTCTAATTTCATTATTTTGTGAAAGTGCTCCATTTTAGGCTTATCGTTTGGGCTTCACATCGGGCTTGGGGCGGCGTCAAAAGCAAAGCTATAGTTTAAAAAATACTAGAAAGTGTACCGCGATATTTATGACGTCATTGTTGGTGTACTCGTATTAGTGAACTTTAGACTATACTTAGTTGGTAACGTATTATGATTTATTTAAAGTGGCCTATAGTTTAAGGTATATATGTACATATTGTATGTAGGTAAAGCCAAAACGAATTTGCTACGCTGTGATTTTTCTATGATTGAAAGATCAACATGAGAAGCAAGTAAACAAGTCAAACATTTTCCTGAACATTATAACCTGGGTATTTTCAAGGCGAGAATGGTATAGGTAGTTTCAGGTTATGCATGCTTTATTTTCGTCTGCTTCTTCACTTACCATCAGGCGAGATGGCAGACAAATGGTACCTTTTCATTTTAAAATTCGGCAGTAAGTAGCTTGCTAAATGCTTTTCAAGCCTTTATATTCACGTTTCAGTAAAAAATCTTAAACAATACTTTATTCATATTTCAGATAAGACTTTCATTATAACAATTCATTTTATCAGTTCAATTGTGTTACTATGTTTATTAGAAAATTATTATTTCATTTGAAGGCTCCAATAAAAATGAAGAATTTATGATAATCTGTCCGCTTGTTCCAGCAATGAACGGGGACGATACTACAAAGCTTTGTATTGGAATAAATTACATGGAATATTACCTATCTGAATACTTATTCATAATTGTTTCTTCAAAAAAATACATTGCACAATCCTTTACATGTTATACTGATAAGTCATTTAGATTAGATATAGAAATGTTTGTCGACATGACACACATAAAATGCCTTTTAACTGTGATTTAAATAGGATAGTTGTGTAGAATTCAATAATCAACAATATTAAACACAAGTATTTCAAAATAAAAAAATCGTACGTATATTTAAAACTATTTTAAGCACATAAAAGCTTTTTTAAGCATTGAGGACCATTAATTTGAATGTTATAAATGTGTGTTTGTATAGGTCTGGGTGTTTTCTATGTATAATATGTAGATAAAAATGTATATAAGTATGTTTATCAGTTTAGTACCTAACTACAAGCTTGCGCTTATATGGGCTAGATGGCGCTGTGTGAGCGTCAGTGGAATATTTATTTATTTATTACTCTTGTCTAAGTGAAATAAGGGAGCAACAAAACTTTGCTCTTGTAAATTAAGTTGAGTGTAACATACAAGTAATTAGATAAAATACACTTTTGCAAGAGTGGACACCAACTAACGAAAGCTAGTTCGCAATATTCGTGGAACGCAGCCAACTCCATGACCTCAGGTTGTAGGTCACTCCAAATGTCCTCGCTAAACCGAATAATTTGATTGCATTTTTTAATATAAAAATAGTATTAAGGAAATTGCTAAATGATAAATATAACGCTTGATCAAAAGCATGAATGACCGAATAGATTACGTCTACGATACGAATGGTTTCTCCTCTACAGTTGTATCACTAATAGTTTCATATTTTCTCTTCATTACATGTCGTGTAATAAAACTTTATCCATTCTTTCAATTTTATAGTTGCTTTTGTACAAAAACCTTGTATGTATCGATATAGCACTAGTGTTATTAATGATCCTTAACTTAAATAGTAAACATACGCCGTTAATAAAAGGTTTAACCATTTGACTGCCAATGATGCGCCTAAAGGTGCCAGACAACAGATTTTGTGTCTAGATTTCCGGCGTTCAATCGGTTAAAGCTTTTCTCCATTTTCGTTTACTATTTACCAGTACAAGTGCATTTTGTTTATGACTATACTTGCAGAAGTCTTGACATAAAGTGCAACGTCATCACCCACACAGTCCAGTGCACGTGTCTCCAGGTACCAGACAATAACGATCAACAAATTACGGTTAACAGAGATAATCGCGAGAAGGGTTACCATATCTCCTGATTTGTCGAGTTTTCTCAGGATAGCGGCCGGAATCGGCAATCCTCGTGATATCTCAGGATTTTCAAAGAACACAGGTTAAATTTAAAGATCTTGACGACCCATTTGGTGTTGCGGTTGAGAGGTCGGCCGCAACACTAAGGGTTCCGGGTTCGATCCCCGGGCAGTACAAACATTTGTGTGCATGAACATGTCTGTTTGTAATGGTCTGGGTGTTTTCTATGTATAATATGTATGTATTTACAAAAAAAAAATGTATACATGTATGTTTATCCGTTGTTTAGTACCCATAATACAGGCTTTACGCTTAACTTGGGGCTAGATGGCGCTGTGTGATTGTCAGTAGATATTTACTTATTTATTTATCTCTTTGATAAAAGGTTCAACCACCTAAAAATAATCTTCATTTGTAACAATTGTATTTCAATCTATAGGTTCATATATCCAAGTTAAACAAACTATAAAGGTACCATTTATTCTCGTACTGTATAAAATCTTACGACGTTTCCTCGGAAATCAGGCCATATCTCCGGTTTTTATTTTTTTATCTGGTAACCCTAACCGCGAGCCTTGAGTTGCGCACACGCAGTCGCCTTGGCGGGCGGACTTTGCACTCGACCGACTATTTCCGAGCCGCACGATACCGATTGTGGTTGGAATAGAAAAAAACAATCGACATACGACAGCCGTGTTTAACGGAAAACTAGACGCAATTCGTCTGCGAAACCGGTCGATATTATCTTAGTAGATTATGAATTGAGCGTGAGAAGAAATAAATTATTAGCAATATATATTATTACGGTGGCAGTGTTTTCTTCCTTGTATAAAACAAGTTTTTAAGGTCGTACCTCGTGCAGATTTGGTTTTGTTTAGTTTTATTTGATGCTAGTGGTCTACTGGTTAGATAACACGTGCCTCGAGTCTCGTGACTGAAGTTCAGTCATAAGAATCACGCGGAGAGTAAAACACCGTAAACATCACTTCGAGCGTAGGACGCGGCTCTTTCGTCTTGTGAACATGAACTCGTTACCAATCCATAAACGTACTTGTATAGCACGATATAAGGTTCATTATAGGTTATATTAAGGTTAAAGCTTAGGAATATACAAGCAAATGCTTGTTTTACCATAACAGTTTTAAAAATAATTGTGTTCATCAAGTGTTTTGAGTAATTAAGGGATTTTATAAAATTTAGAAATACTACTGTGAAAACAGCAAGTTTTAGCTTTTTACTAAAATTGTTATACAATTTGCGTTAATTTGGTTTTATTAATGGTAGATATTAATGAACAATATATTCTAGTAAAATGCTATGCGTTCTTTTTTATTTTCGAACTGACTACTGCTGTTGGCCGCAGATGGCCTTTACAGCTTCACCTGGCTATCGGCGAGCGCAGATGGCTCTCGCTTAAGAGGCCCATGAGGTCCTTGACCCATCCTGCCCCACATTACTCTCCCCAAGTTGCGTCATGGCATTATCTTTATGACTCGTTAGTTTTAACTTTCCGTTAAGACCTTCATCGAGCCCGATCATAACATAAGTTTTGACATCTACCTACCTACATTGATCTGTGTAAGTAAAAACCAATGACCAAATTTTCTATTAAAAATACATAAAAGTATGAGATGGCTAGCCCAATCGCCTTTTGATGTAAAAGACACAGCATTAGTCACCTCTGACGACGCTTACTGAACGCAAGAGGGCGATGGTCCTTTATCAGGCCGCCACACTACTCTAATGGGTAGTGGTGTGCGCTCCATATATGCATATAAGCAGTGCATACCCTGTGCGTCCAGACAACCCGGAAAATCGACAACATATTACAATTTCCCCAATTATTCACCCATTTCCTTCTACAGATTTGAAACCATAGGCGATATGCTGTCATCAACAGCACTCAATTTGACAAAAATGTAAATTAATTTATTTAATTGATTTGAATAATTTCATTAATTGTTGTTTTTGCGATAAGTGTGACACACTCTGCATGCCTTACTCATAATTTCTGTGCACGCCACTGCTAATGGGTGATTTAAAACAGCGTCAATTGGGTATTGACACCACTAATCGTTGACGCACTTTTTATGAACTGTCAAAAAAGAACGTTTCCATATATTTTGTATGGGATTATTGATATGTGACGTCATTGCTCACTATCATCAATTGACCAAATATTAATTGGTTTCAGTGTATTTAAAAATACAATATTGCAAATAAACAAAAGTGATCAATGAAACGACATATAAAATAAGTGCGCTTTTAAAAAATAAGGTTTGATATTTTATTGCGGATGGTGGAGAATACCGAATTACATAAGGGTCCTTAACAAATGCAACCGCGCGTTGCAGTGAAAGTGTCGGTGGGTCACCGCGCCTCCTCTATGCACGCGCATTGCACCACGCTTGTTCCAGTCGACTGTCCATATAGTATTGCACGCCGTCTAAGTGGGAAACAAATCCTGTCCTACCAGTTTGTTTGCTCATCATTCAAGAATATGTGGCGTTACTATCACTGAAATGAAATGAAAAGTGTTTATTCAGTTTAGGTACAGAACACCTATGAATGTTAAATGAAGCTACCACTGGTTCGGACGGTAGTTTTCCACTGAGAAGAATCAGCAAGAAACTCAGTAGTCACTTGAAGACTACAGTTTATCAGCTGTGATAATAGTCTATAAAACCCATTTGGTGTAGCGGTTGAGACGTGGACTACTACACCAAGGGTTCCAGGTTCGATCCCCGGGCAGTACAAACATTTGTGTGCATGAACATGTCTGTTTGTAATGGTCTGGGTGTGTTATATGTATATAATAGTATATAAGTATGTTTAGTAGCCTAACTACAAACTCCTCGCTTAATATGGGGCTAGATGGCGCTGTGTGAGCGTCAGTGGATATTTATTTATTTATTTGTAATACAGCTAACGCGGTTAAAGGGTTAACATTCTCAAGCTTGCGTTGAATAATGAAGTTTAATAGAGTCAAAAAAGTTCTACAATCCAAATTTACTCCACACAAAAATCGTTACTATAAAGGCCGACGAAAAACTGGTTTTAGCTTTGCAAGGAATTCGGAACATAACACGCAATTAGCAGCCTACGAGTAGTATACGCTTACTGCGGAACTCGTTGACTCAGGCTCGATAACAGAACATCGCACCATACCACTCAAATGCATAATTTGATAAGAGCAAATAACATATAATAATGACACATCTGTTTTTGTCTGGCGCAAAATGGGGGAGACCTATGTCCAGCAGTGGACTGCAATAGGTTGAAGAGAGAGAGAGAGAATGACACATCATAATATATCATTTAATTATGCTAGTGATTGCTGTAACTGTCTTTTTGGTCTTTAGCCTAAACAAGTTCACCGAGCAAAGGGCGAACGATGGTGGCTCTCAGTCTTTATTAAAAACAGTAAAATAATGAAAAGAAGCTTGTTAAGATACGTACGATACGTAATTCGCAGTCACTCGTTTTCGTTTTATATTAATCGAGTCATAAAACCACTTTTCAACCCCTTAATTTTCAACTACGCCTGTTTGTCTAATATTGAAGAAAACTTTATTAAGCCCAGCTTTGTTTTTATTTATCATAACAAACATAGCAAAATAATGACCGCCACCTGATTGTAATTGGCTTCTGGCACCTATAATAGAGCCGTAAAACCAAAATCGATTAACGCGTAAATTATATACATTTTATCCGACGTGTCGCTGTACCAAACCTAAATATCGTATTTAATCTTTCATAAATGAAATTTCTCCAATAACGGCAAACAAGACAATGATAGCGATAAAGTACAAAACAAAGCATGTTTGCGAACCAGACTGCATATCTCATTTTATAAACAGATATCAATTCAAGCGATTTACCTCATAAACCACATTCAACAGATCCGAATGGATATTTGTATTTTCTTTGATGTAGTGGACATAATTGAAATAATGCAATATATTAGTTGTAGATTACATTTAATATTTAAAGGTACTCTTTTAAAGACCTTAATGAATAACGCATGAATTTTAGCTAAATACAATTTATAGTTATTTTTAACAAAATTTGAATTATATGCACGCTGCACAAATTCATCGTGTGAGTACAAATATGCATACTTTGTAAAATAGCACTTTTTACTTTCATATCAATAAAATAAGAATAAAAATACATCGACACTGTATCTGGAATACATAGTACCTATATGATATAGTTAAATACTTACAAGTGATTTAATATATCTAAATAAATAAAAGACTTAGGCAGAGCGAGTTATACTGTTTCCCCCAGTAATGATACTAACGAGTGACGCAAAGTGCACAACGTATAAAATAAAAACTTTATAACTTATATTCACGTATTGCTGTAAAACGTAGATGCAGATAAGACAATATTTAAAGATAAAATAAATGTGTCAGTTTATCAAAATTATACTGAATCCGCTTTGATAAAATATATATTTCAAATATGTATTTTTGACAACTAATTAAACTATAACAATTGTATGTATGCATCATATTGTTAATAAAATTTTCTTATTTTTTTGAAAAATCATACTAGTGTGAATAACCGATAGCCAAGTTCCTAAATGGCCCAAGATACAGCATTATTTTCTTATTGTCCAATTAGTACAAGACTTGAATAGTTTTATAGAGGAGGGACAATTTCACCTTGACAATGTCATCCAACTGTTGACTATAATTATGGAAAATATGTTCAGTTGGGTTTCATTAAAAACCATATAACTACATAATAATCACAACACGATTAAATACAAAATCCTAACGAGAAATAAATTTCATTTTTGCCATTACTGACCTAAATTGTATAAAAAACATACATCTGGTGTGTTCTTCATGAAACTATATTTTTTATTTAGCTTAATTTATTATTAATTACTAGAGTTACTACTGCGACACATCGCCATCAGACAATCTAGATGGGCCGAACCATCTCCAAGATGAAAGGGTCAAATCAAAGAAAACGGGCTTTGCAGATTCGGACGGTAGTGGCAGATTATTATGGCAATGACCATCCTGTATATAAACATCAATTAAAATTGTTTTTAAAATTGGAAAGTACTGGAATCGGACTTCGTATTGGTGTCACTATTAGTGATGTAACGAATATTGAATTTTTAACATTCGCGAATGCGAATGCGAATGCGAATATTTATCTTCAATATTCGCGAATGCGAATGCGAATGTTAAATTTCAAATAAAGCGCGCGACAGTGACAGTTGACAGTTTTGACTAAAATACTTAGTTTTGACTAAAGTAACTTTGAGTGTAGATTAAAGGAAACATTATTTTGTTTTTTTTTTAAGTTTATTAACAAATAGTTAAGTATTCTTTATTTGTTTGTTTTGTATTGAAATGTATATTTCATTAAAAGTAAATATTTGGTTTGAGTAAAAAGAAATTATAAACTTTATTAAATAATGGTTATAGTAATAAATAATCTACTAAATAAATGCAAACCTTGCATAGTTTTATCAAAGCTGATTAATATTATACTTAATTTGATTAGATCTCTGTAGTTCTTTTTTCATAAAAGATACTTTAATTAAGAATTAGTTTTAACATAAGGTATGGTAATATTAGAAGTTTACTTTTGGTTAAATAAAAATAAATATTAGTTTGTTTTTTGTAAAAAGTTTGAAAAAAGAGTTGAGTATTCCTTATTTGGTTTAAAAGAGTTAAGTATTCCTTATTTGGTTGTTTAAGTTCATATTTCATAAATTGTCATTATATTTAATTGTTCAAAAATATACTAAATAATATAAAGAATATAAAACTAAAGCCAAAGGTTATATATGTAATAGATCGGATATTAGAAGTTTAATGTTGTTAAAAGTAATTATTTGGTTTTAGTAAAAAGACATTGTAAACTTTATTTAATAATTGTTATAGTAATAATCTACTAAAGAAGAGCAAACCTTACATCGTTGTAACAAGGCTGATTAGTATTATACTTAGATTTGATTAGATCTCTTTCTTTCGTTAATATTTTATTTTCGTTCTTCTTGTTAATATTTTAATATGCCTAAAAAATAAAAAGGTTAAGTTTTTCATATTATGGAACAGTCAATACACATATGATTAAATAAAATATATAAAGCTTCCTTATCTATTGTGTTATTAATTCATATGCATCTATCTATATAATAATTTCCTTTTAGTTTGATAAAAACATTCGCAAAATATTCGCATCGATTTTTGCGAATGCGAATGCGAATGCGAATATCGAAAAATATGCGAATATTCGCGAATGCGAATGCGAATATTCGTTACATCACTAGTCACTATCTGTTATATTTCACTCTATAAAATATCATTCAAACCTAGTACTAGAACACTATCACTGCTCAACACGAACAACTCACCGGTCCGGAAGAGAGCGCATTGCTTCGAATGTATGCACACACACAACCAAATCCAAATGGTACACGGCAGACACGCGGCGCGCTACTGAAACACCTAAGCAATAGGCGTGTGTATTATATCGGGTGATATCTGCTATTATTTCTGTTACCGAGTGTTATCAGATAAGCGCGGTGACACGGATGTCAAGACGGAGGCGGTTCGCTGATACTGCGGCCTTATCGCGGACATCGATCATGAAAACTTGACATATGGTCGGTATACATTGCTCGCTTTACTTGTACAGTACAGTAACTCGTGTCCTGTTGACCAGGCAATGGTGCTTTGAGAAATGTCAAAATACTGAGGATTAAGATGTTGGTGAGGAGAAACTATTGATAAATTATCACTGTTATCATTAACCCAAATAGGGTGAATATATCAATATAGCATGCGTATTTTTCTATAAACATTTAAAATACTAATGCAACTCGTATTGTGTTTCAAGTATTTTCTTAATATTAACCTGGGGCTTTATTAACATTTATTTTTTTTGACAAATTATTTAGCCGCATCGTTCAAGGAATTTTTTTGATGTGTAGTTGGTAAATTACTGATTATTCATTCTTATAATTGTGTACAACTTCGCTATGAACCTTGTTTTTAACATTAAAGTAAAATGCCATGTTAAAATGTTTTTCTAAGATTAAGTTGTGTGACAAAACAAGAAGTCATTGGCTTACCTAAAATCCGCAATAATAATTAGCGACCACCGTTAAACAATTCTAAGAAAACAATATATTTTCATAAAACAAGATAAACACATTTTAACACGGTTAAATTATACAATGGAAAAACCTAACGAAGCGTAAATTTACAGTTAAGCAACTACTTTTTTATTGGTATTGAAAAAAAAAGAACCAACATTATTTTCAATTCGAAACCAACAAATGTATTCGCTCACTGATAATAATGCATTTAAAATTCAGTCGAAACATAGATTAACTTGAAAGCTAGCTTTAGTAGCTTAAAAGGGTTTACTTTACCTAATTTGAAAGATAACGTCTGAAAATCACGTTGGGATAGCATGTATCGCTACTTAAATTACTTGATATAACCTCAGATTAATAAAGGCCACATCATAATATCTGATTGATAATAATCTTAAAGGCATTATTGCACGTGGCAACAGTTCCGTAATCTACTATAGCTATCGTGTTAATGACAGATATTGAAAAAAATGTACATGGAGTACATGAACTTTGTCCTATATACTATTGTTACCGATGACCCATTGCTTTCTCTACAATATTATGTACCACAAAAAAAATTCGATAACTTAATGTGCGTAGTTTATGAGAGTAATGTTACATTCAAGTTTATTAGTATTTTACGTTTGCTGATCCCCGATTATGTAATCAAAATTGTTGGTATTTTATGTATATAATATTGGGTACATAAATTGTCCGCTTAATCACCTGAAGTCGAATATGTTACTTCTTTAAATAAGAATTTCAAATAAACAAATTAAAGAAATATAATTTGCTTATCGGCAATTATGTTATTAAAACCTACATAAAATAGTAATAAATTAAACAATACATATTGGCTCTGTGCACGATTACAGCGCCAACTAGCGTCCACAACTTTGTGGACCCCACCTAGTATTTCGCACCCAGCGAATTGCAAATTGTACGTTCAAATCTCCTGTTGACAAAACATCAAGAATTGAATTAAGAACATAGAAATAAAAAGAAATATTTCAAAATAAGAACAATAAACGACGGGCGGTAATTGCTGGCAGTGAAGAAACACCGGGAATGCCAGTAGCAAGTTCACGCCGTCCGCGGTTGGCTGGTGACGCGTGACGTCCAACGTCTAGTCGGTCACCTAGAGATTGCAGGGCGTCCACCTTACAGTCCCCATAAAGAACTGTTTAAGTTGGTGACAGTTTTCATATTTGGAATCATGTCCTTGATTAGACTAATCTTTGGAAAGTGATAAGAACCTTTTTAACGAGTTCTGTATCAACAAACGTTTCTTTAACGTGTCGGCTTGCACGGTTTGTGCTTTGCCACAGACAAGGTCTTCTTAGCGTATCGATGGCAAAAACTTATCAAACCATAGAATCCCATAAGCTTGCTACGGTGACAGCGTTGTCTGCAGCTGTCATTAAATCCTGCTGAGAGCAGCTCGCTTTACAGACAAGGTATTGTACGATTCACGAAAGAAGACTATGCGCAGAAGTCATTTTTTAGGTCCTATTGGGGGTACGGCAGAGGGGCGGGAGTAATACTGTAAGAGCGGGGCAACGCCATTGGTCGGCGCGCGTCTGAGAACAAGGTTGCTGTATCGCTATTCGTCTATATTGAATTTGGCGCGCTGACAGTACTCTAGAATACACTCGGAAGGAAAACTGTTTCATTGCATTTGATTATTTATTGTAATTTTTTTTAGTTTGCTGAGCCATTTATTGAAATGGCTTGGGCCTCCGTAAAAAGTTATGTAAGTAGCAAAAACGTTAAGTGGGATATAAGCTTTGTAATTAATTTTATAAAGGAAAAAGTTAATCTAATGGGGCCACAAGAATGGAAAAAACTGTGTGACAAAGTACAATGTATAGAAAAAAATTACATAAAAAGTGATCACATCGTGGATGAGATGACGGAAGAATTAATCATCCGAGTGGAAGATTTTTCGTCGTCAGGTTTTTCTGATCTTGTAGTATCTGAAGATGATCATTTTAGTGCAGGACCAGGCCCCGGTACCTCAAAATCATCGAATCCTGGAACTTCCACGATAGAGGGAATCATGCAATTCGAGGCCAGCGATTAAATTTACTATACTTAGCAATAAGTTTTTTTTTGAGGCGCTGAACATTTATAATATAATTTGATTATATGAGTTCATTCAAATAAAAATATTATTTTGATGTAAGTATTTTGTTCATTAGTGTACATGCGCAGACGGCCGCCATTTTTGGTCTTCTTTGGTGAATCGTACTATACAAGCCCGGAAAACATAATTAAGGA
>PQWD01007208.1:78193-92389 GCA_019425675.1 Leucinodes orbonalis | reverse complement strand
TAAGAACACGTTATTCGATAATTCTTTAGAAATATTAATGAGTGAAGCTCTCTCTTCGACCTATCGCATTCCACTGTTGGACATAGGTGCCCCCCACTTTGAACCAGATATCCCGATTCACTGTTTTTCTTACTCAGCCTCCATCAGTGGCAGCGTTCTTTTGCAAGTTGTCGGGCCAGGGCTGGAGGGCGTCCTACGCTACGCAGTCTCCACTCCAGAACTCGTCTACACAAACGACCATCAGATCTGCGACATACCAGCCCACTACCACTTTAACTTGCTGATCCGGCGGGCTATGGCGGCAACTATGGTTCTCTTATGGATAAAATCTGGGGCGGATCGTGAATTTGTGGGGCCCTGGGCTGAAACTACTTAGCTTTAGGCTTATCTAAGTACTCAATATATTAATTGCTATGTCAAAAAGCGAACGTCGGTGGCTCAGTAATGTGCAACAGTCCACACCATCTGATCTGGAGGTGCCGGTTCAAATGTCGCCACGCACCATGTATTTTCAAATTTTCGATATTATATGTACGTTTATCCGACGCTCTTAAGGTGAAGGAAAACATCGTGAGGAAACCTGCGCACGCCTGCGAAGAGATTCAAGGATGTGCGTGAAGTCGTCCAATCCGCACTGGGCCCGCGTGGATGGGCTCGTGCCCCTTGGTGGGGACGTTTAATAAGCTGATGATGATGTCAAAAACTGTTTCCACAATGATATTTTATTTTATATTTCCTTATTGCACAAAAAAACATACAAATTACTCTTATCAACACTGTATTATTTGTACAAAAGGCGAAATTGTTGCCATGGTTGCCATCTCTTACGGGCAACCTTTGGGGGAGAAAGAAACCGAAAGTGTACCCGAATAAAAGCCGAAATACTCGTACACAGGCATTTTTTAAATTTATTAGTTTATTTTGCAACTGTCTCTTATGACAACCCAAACTTATTCAGTATAGGGTTAAGTATTTCTCAGCTTCCAATACGGGGGTGCCTTTTGTGAGAAATTTACTTTTACAGTAGGTATACAAATATCTTATATTGCAATAGCCATACACCACGGAGCGTTCAAGAATCTTATTGAATTGGGGGATTGAGGTATTCATCGATTGTTTGGTAATTGCCCTATCTTACCCTTTGGTAATTGACTACCCTTAAAAAATACGACCTTTATTGACTGATTCATTGAATATGATAATATCCTTGATCATGCATTTATTCTTACTTTATCATCATCAGCACATTATATGTTTCCACCGAGGAGCCTTCCCGTAAAAAGTGTATAGGTCTTAGTTGTCCACGTAGGCCCAGTGCGGATTGTACGACTTCACGCAAAACCTTTGAGTCTCTTCGTATGCATGCGCAGGTTTTCTCACGATGTTTTCCTTCATTGTAAGACCGTTGGATAAAAGTACATATAATTTCAAAAATTCTAAGATACCTACATTGGTAAGTGGCGGGATTAAAACCTGCACCCTTCAGATCGAAAGTTCACAAGTATGTTTTTCCATTGTTTCATCATTTTTCATCAGCCTATAACGGGGCCACTACAGGGCAGATTACACATTTTCAGGGATTTGAATCTACGACATTCGAGCCACGTAGCCCAGAGCTGTGTACTACTACTAGTAACTAGACCACGAAGGAAGTTTCCGTAATATAAAATACAAGGTCTTCGCTTAAATTAGGGTAGGTAGTGATGAGTGAAAATATTTAATAATTATATGGGTACCTTTACCCATAGAATGATTTAATATGGGTAAAAAAACTAATCCTTATTCGTTTTCTTTAATATAATATGCGTTGCGTATGTTTTCTTATAATTAATTTATATTAAAACAATATTTATATACTTGATAAATATTGAACGCATTTCCCTACGCTTAGAAAAATATGGTGTGCTAAAGTACTATTATACTGTGGCTGAATCACGTAATTGTCGGAAACGAAAAATGATTCCATGCTACTTACATACAACCATACAGTGTGTGAACACGTTAAGCCGTGGTACCGACGCGGCGACGTTTGGAGACCTGAACACTCTCTAATTGTAAGCAAGGATCCATTACAAGTGTTTGTGTAGGAATGTTCATGAAATTACTTTATGTTATTAAATATTTCACTTTCGTAACAAGCTTTTATTGTGTGTAAACTAATCAATATTTACGTATTCATAAGTGATCTTACATTCATAAATAATCTTTTATTTATTACTTATTACATATAAATTAAATTGGAGTGGCTGTTTGCAATATTAAAATAACAATTTTTTTGTTCATGAAAAGTACCATATCTACTGCACACACGGTTTTATTAAATCGCGTTCTATTGATACTAATGTGGTCACATTTATTATTTTTACTAAGGGCAATGGATTCTGGTATGCAAGTAGACGCCGTTTCTACTGACTTTTGGTAAAGCCTTGATAAAATCAGTCATATTGCTTATTGCTAAGCTTCATAGGATGGGAAATCTCCTCAGATGGATAGACTCATACTTATATACATCCTACACTATATACTTATACTACATAATCGGAGTCAAGCAGTCTGCCTCAAAGCCTATTGCTCGAGTTTCCTATGCATTCCTTTTGGCGTATCCACAGATTTCTTGTATATTCGGATGCCTGTGGGCGTACCTCAAGAATCGCATTTAAGTCCTGTACTGTTTTCGCTGTACATAAAGGACATAGGTAACACAATTAAATGCACTCCCCATCATCTTTATGCAGACGCTACTAAATTTACATACAGATGCATAACAAATAACAACAATTGCCTTTTGCTTTGAATGTCAATTGTTTATAAGTTGTGTTTTTATGTAACGCTTGTTTGTGCCGAAATAAATGAAGAAAAAACATAAATATACCGTACATATGCCAATGTAACATTTCATAAAATGTTGTCTGGCTGCCTATTAAATCGTAGTATTATTAATACAGTACATGCCCCAAAGTATCTGTTTGTTCCAGGTATTCTTGGAACGGCTGAACTGATTTTGACGGGACTTATTAGGTAGGGTAGTCAGGTTGCTGGCATAGTAAGGAAAAACTAAGGCTTACTTAGATAAACAGAAATGCTAAGTTTTACTGCGGGAAAATATCCTATACCGGGCTAATACCGCGTGGCACAGCTATTTTCAATCGAAAAAGATCATGCAAAAATGAGCATAATTTTCCGGATGGGTTTATTATTAGCTAACGCTGAAACATAGTAAATTACCAAAATAGTTTATTATTTAAGTAAAACCTAGTTCCGGTTTACAGTTGTGGAAACGGATATTGTAAAGTGAGGCAACAACGAACGTAAGTTATCTTAATTAAAAATATATAATTACGTAATACGATTTCAAGAAAGTTGTTATAGATTCTATAATTTTCTCGCCTTTATCGAAAATTAGGTATTATTATCATATTTTGAGAACGATCCACATTTCTGGGAATATTACAGATGTGTGGGTTTTCACTGAAATGAGATTTCATAATTAACGTAAGCCAGGTCGAGCCGTCAAGTGTATGTGAAAATTTAACGAGAGAGCGGAGGGCCACTCGAGATTTATCTCAAGCGTATTTATGTTGGTAAAAGGGAGTGTTCGTGACATTAAAACTCTTGGTTAATATTCGATAGTAAATAAATAATTAATTATTTTCTCGCCAGCTCTTTGTTAATGAACGCTATCGTATTATTTAATTAAACCATTTTTTCTACTAATACTATTGTTTGAGAGTACCTGTTAGGATACATAATGATTCATTATGTATCCTAACAGGTACTCTGTAATTCATTTTACCGAAAACTATTTCACTGTTTATTTGCAACTGTCTTTTGCCCGCGGCTTCGCCCGCGTTAAGTTCGTTACCAGGAAAGTGAAGCCATCCACTTTCCTGGTAACGAAAACACACATATATATATTATCATCATCATCAGCTTATTAACCGTCCCCACCGAGGGCACGAGCCTACCCGTATGGATTAGCCGTAGTCGTCTACGCGCCCTGTGCGGATTGGACGACTTCACACACAACCTTCGAATCTCTTCGCAGGCGTGCATGAAGGTTTCCTCACGATGTTTTCCTTCACCGAAAGAGCGTCAGATAACGTACATATATTTTCGAAAACACATTGGTACGTGTCGGGATTTGAACCTCAGCCCTACCGGTAGGAAGGCGAAAGTCCACACCAGTGAGCCACGGATATATATATACATATATATCACTATACTTAGGAATCCCCTCCCCCTTACTCTAAAGGTTTACATTTTTGTAACATCCATACTAATATTATAAATGTGAAAGTATCTCTGTCTGTCTGTCTGTTTGTTACGCTTTCACGCCTAAACGGCTGAACGGATTTTATTGAAACTTGGTATGTTGATAGTAGGTAACCTAGAATAGTTTTAGGCTACTTTTTGTCCCGTTTCACTCCACCACTCCCCTAAATGGGGGTTTGTATGGAACATCCCGCAATTTTGGTAGTACGACGCTGAAATTTGGTATGCGGATTATATGTCAGAAACAAAAAAATAAAGCATATTTTTTTTTTTAAATCCACCCCCAAACCTGTCAAATATGGGAGGAAGTATCATATCCGATTTTTCGCAGTTTTAAGGTAGATTTTATTGAAACTTGGTTGGATAGAAAGTAACCTAGAATAAGTTTAAGGCTTCTTTTTGTCCCGTTTTCACCCCCCCAATTCCCTACAATGGGGGTTGGAAGTTTGTATGGAACATTCCGCTATTTTTGTAGTACGACGCTGAAATTTGGTATGCGGACTATTTGTCAGAAACGAAAAAATATGACATATTTTTTCTCAAAAATCCACACTTTCATCCAGGGGGTGCAAACGGTACAAAAAGTAGCCTAAAACCTATTCTAGGTTACTTTCTATCAACATACCAAGTATTATACACTGGTGATCTTCCAGATACCGCAAGAGCTGAGCATTAAAATGCTTTCAATTGTTTTTGTAAAAAGGAGGTAATAGGAATTCACCTGAAAATGGTTGGATCAAGGATTGCCTTAAGTCAGGAGCACTAAAGCTATCTTCCAACAAACGTACTGTTGTATTCCATGCTATGTGGAATACAACAGTACGAATATGAGTGAGCGCGCCAAGACGCTAACTTTCGATCACATATTTTAATACAGGAATGAGGTCAGACCCACTTCACTGATGGACGTCAAGAGATTGAAGAGCTCTACGCAGTGCCCGTTGGTGTAACACAACGTCAGTTATTGAGCTATGGCACTTAGGAATGCTAGGCGGTATCATACCTTGAATGCCCAAGGTTCGACAAGATAAGATAGCAAAGATTGACAGCTTTCTCTTATGAGGTGTGGGCAATACAACCATCATAAGAACAAAAAAGCTTCTAAATCTACACGGACTAATTTTACAGACGCATCAACACATTTAACATATCTGAAAATATGTATGGCTTCGCCGTTTCCATGCAGTTGGGGCAGTGATGCAAATATTTAGTTTCTGATTAATGTAAGTAACGAAACTGACAGATATTTACTGATATGTAAAATTTGTCGAAGTAAGGTTCGGTATGGTTGGACCGTGTAAACTTAGAAGCGTAACTATACATCAGGTGATACTTTTACTAGGTAAACGTTATGTGGTTGTCTTGGTAACAATTTTACATGAAATATTTGGTGAGACTACAGTTTTTTTTTAAATTTGCTAGGCAGTCTTTTCAGGGGTTTATTTTTTTCTTTAGTGCATATTAATAGGGATTTTAGTACTGTCAACAGTCCCGTGTAATCTTTTATGTCCTAATTCAAAAAATTGGTGAAAGTCTCATATGAAATCCCACCCCCCCTCCTTATTTCATGAGATGGGAGCAGAAAATCATATTAAGTTTATGAATTGTTTGGTTAGTTGTATACTTACTTAGATTTCATACCAAATGTCAGCTTTGTTTCACTTCAGTAGCCCAACATTTTGATGATCATCAGTGATGAAATAGACGTATTTGAGTTATTAATACATTATTATATGATAAAATTTAAAGTCTTAGAGCTATTCAATTATATATCTTATAAGTCTATTAATGTTTTTATATTTTTAGCTATATGAACTATAACTGTAACGCAGCAGCCGATGCGCGTTTGTCAGTTTGCTGCACTCTGTTCATGAGGTTCCTCTAAAGCTTTGTCACCTTCCAAAGCTTGCTTAAAGTGTAACACCGCAGCCTGCAGTTAACTCAGAGTGGTTTGCGTAATTACCTTAAATTCTTGATTTTCTGAGGCCTTCCATGGGGCTTGTTCTGTTTGAAATTTCCAGAAAGAAATCATTTGAACCAATAACGCACTGTGTTTTCTTTTGGACTCCGCCGCCATACACATAATTATTTTTGAGTTGTTTTGTGGAGCACTAGGAATACGTGGAACTCGTATTCGTAAATAATGCAATTATCATGTTATCCATTTTGTGAATTAGATGACGAAAAGAAAAAACCAAAAGAGGAAAAAACAAAAACTCATGAATTTTGGTCTTTGAAATACAAATGCATGACATACAAATTTGAAATTGTGATCATAACCTTCCTAACCCAAAGAGGAGATATTTGAGATTTAAGACGAAACGCCAACTATATATGTATGGACCTAATATGTTATTTTATGACAATATCCATCAAATAGAGAACACTGATGTCGAAGAACAGATAGCTTGAGGCAGTCAACCGCTTTGGGTGCCCAAACCCATGTGGTGTAAACTTGTCATCGATTTACAAGATAAGCTTAATATTTCAAAAGGGGTCATAATGTTCATTCGTTACGCAAACAAAATAAGCTACATTATCCCCTCGTTATTATACTACAACAGTTGAATGAATGTAAGCAGTGCACTTCACTCTAAATAAACATCAATATTAGGGCAATTTTACAACAAGCCGTTCAAATTTTTTAGCGCTAAAGGTTTCAATTAACCTCCAACTTTCAAATGGGCTATTAAATTTCATACGACCAATTTTCTTAGTCTAATAGCAGTTATGGTCGACAAGGAAACGGACGGCGGCATATATACGTTAACTATACGATCAAAGTTCGCTTGTGGACTCGTGTACGTTCACGTCTAATTCAATTTGGACCATGGCCAGATTTCGAATTTGCTTGAACCTTTAATAATAGAGCAGGCAAGTTGCTGTAACTAAAGTCCTATTTAAATGTTTATGACAGATTGGTATCGAGCAGCTCGATACCCTAGCTTCGCAAGAGGCTTAAAATATAAATAGATACTACGAATAATATGTCTGATATCCGGATATAACGGATGTCGGTATGCCTATACCGACATCCGTTATCATATTATCCATATATACAATAATACATATACATATATAATATATATAATAATACATATTATCCATATATAAATATTAGTATGGATGGATGTATATCCATCCATACTAATATTATAAATGTGAAAGTATCTTTGTCTGTCTGTTTGTTACGCTTTCACGCCTGAACGGATTATATTGAAACTTGGTATGTTGATAGAAGGTAATCTAGAATAGGTTTTAGGCTACTTTTTGTCCCGTTTTACTCCCAATTTCCCTAAAATGGGGGTTGGAAGTTTGTATGGAACATTCCGCATTTTTGTAGTACGACGTTGGAATTTGGTGTGCGGATTTTTTGTCAGAACCGAAAAAAAAAGCATATTTTTTTCACAAAAATCCACCCCCAAACCCTTCAAAGAGGGTAGGAAGTATCATATCCGATTTTTCGCAATTTTTAAGGTAGAAAGCTAAAAATTGGTATGAGAGCTGTACGTCACAAACAATAAATCTTTCATTTTTCTTTTTGCCGAAATCGACCCCAAAAGCCTTAAAAGAGAGGAGTAGGAGGGAGACATTATACCGGATTTTTTCAGTGTTTAAGGTAGGAGCTAAATATGGATAATCAAACTTTATCTCAAAAAATAAAGTTTTTTTTTCACAAAGACTTAAAAGAGTGGGATAAATGTTAAATATGACAAACTCTACTTAATATATATATATATATATATATAGGAAATGGACTCCAATACCTTTCAAATTAGAGCCTGATACATATTCATAATATGATCGCCATTGAGTATAATAGATACATATTCTTTTTTTCCAAATTGACCCCAAAACCTTGTAAATTTGGGGGGGGGGTTTCCTTTGTGTTGTGATATAAATATATGTATTTTTTCCCAGAAATTGAATCCAAAACATTTAAAGATGGGGGGGGATCCTATACATAGTGATATATATGTACATATATAATTTATTTTCGCAAATGGACTCCAAAACCTTTACCCAACTTTAAAGGCTTTAAGAGCCGATTTGCAAAAACTAAGGGAACGGGGGATTCCTTACTTTTTGAAAATCGGCTCTTAAAGCCTAATTTATAACTTAGGGGGGTAATTTATATTTCACTTTTCCCACTTTTTAAGGTGAAAAGCGTAAAAATGTAAGCGAAGTGAAAAAGGAGAAGCAGAGTTGCAGTGTTAAAATTATTCTCTTTTCGTTACTAGAGAAGTGGAGACATGTTATCCCGAATTTAACGCGAGCGAAGCCGCGGGTAAAAGCTAGTAATTAATAAAGTAGTTACAGACTCTACAATAGCGCCCATATGAGTGCGTTGCCATGCACTCTTTATGTTTAAGTTTTAAGTTTTACTTTAATTAAAAAAAAAATGTAACCGAATGAACCTCAGACTTCATTTGCTCAGTTCGCAAACACAGATAGACTGGAAAAATGAAAGTCAAATTTTAATCCAACTTCCGAAAAAATCCTTTTTCGTCCTCTCATGTTTGTTCGGTACATATGTACGTGAAAATGCGAACAGAGCCGTGCAAGCAAGCGGCAACGGCTCGCTTTTTAGAAAGCCCAATGAATTTCTCTAGTTTTTCACGTGCAATTCGCTGTGACTACGCTACAAACCGTTAAGTGGACCGCGAATACGTTTTGTATTTTGAACTTTTTTATTTCGACTGTACTGTAGGTACATTACAGTCCAAATAAAAAGAAATAAATCATACGTTAATGAGCTGATGATGATAAATCACACGTAAAACAGAAATATATAGAAATATGAAAGAACTTGAACCCCTGAACTTCCAAATCCCTGCACTAACAACTGTGATAATCACTTGAAGAGTACTTATTCTATTTCACTTATTCCTGTTCAGCGGTGTTATTATGGACTTAGCGTTAGTCCAAACTAACTATATCACGCAGACGGAGTCGCGCACAAGTGCTAGTCAACTAATAAAATGATCCCATATGCATTAATTTGTGAAACTTATTTGGGCAAGGGCAATTTGTTTTCGGGAATCCAAACAGATCTGTGTTATCTCTGTATAGTTACATCCCAGATTTGTACATAGTATGTATTACTGGTACGTACCAGATCACCTCCACCCAGCGCTCACCTTACAACAAAGTTAAGTTCTTACCTATTGCCTACATTGCATCGAAGATCCTGCTTAGGTATTCGAGCCGTTGGTAGAGTCATAAAAATACAAGTCATAATAACAATTAACGATTCAAAAGTATGTGTAAAATATTTATTTGAATAAATATATTTTTAACCCCCAACGCAAAAAGAGGGGTGTTATAAGATTGACGTGTCTGTCTGTCTGTCTGTCTGTGGCATCATAACTCCCGAACGCATGCAGTGATTTCAATTGAGTTTTTTCGTATTAAAGGTGACTTATGTGCGAGTGTTATTAGACATGTTTGATGAAAATCGGTTGAGCCGTTTAAAAGTTGTGAGGAGTGAAAGTGGGGAGAGTAACCGAATGACTGCAAATATACTTGGAATCAGTAACAATGTGACCTTAGCCTATTTATAGTAAGAAAAACTAGTAATTATTAAGTAAAATAGCGAACGAGCTTGACCTTAAATTGTAGTAAGTAAATTATAATATACTGAAATCTAACTTAACCTAACCTACCTATAAAAAGTATGAAATAAAAATTAAATTAAAAATTTAAAAAACCCCCGTTTTTTTTAGAATTATTAATAGATTCTTAGGTACTTTAACATTAAGTGTCTTTAATTATTTTTTACTTTTTAAAGGGAATTACCTAAGCTCTTGTGTCGGGGTTTTTTAAATTTTTAATTTATGATTTTGCTACTTATAATAGATTTCGCGGTACTACCTAAGTGAATCACCCGTAAATGACCGTTTAGTATAACGATATTGGCATATTTAACGCGTGAAGTGTCAAGGTTCCTAATATGCTGTGGCATTGAAGAGTCTACTTGAATGCCAATTGAGGTCCCAAGGAAATCTCTCCATTTGCATAATTATACGCAGATTTTGCATACTTACATTGCCCGTTTTCTGCCAACAGCACATGGTAATATATAAAACCATACCTCAGTACTGAAATATTGTGTAGGTACTTTCATTGCAATATATTCGATATTATTGAAATAAAAATGGAAAAATGAACACTTTTAACCGCCGAATAGATTTTCCGATCCCCGGGCAGTACTATCATTTGTGTGCATGAACATGTCTGGGTGTTTTCTATGTATAATATGTAAAAAAAATGAATATAAATTTGTTTATCCGTTGTTTAGTACCTATAATGCAGGCTTGGTTTCAAAAACTGGGAATAGTAGGCGTCTATCATGTTGTGATGTCGCTGTTAAGAATCTATTAATCTGTTAAGGCTGCAGCAAGGAACATACAAATAAACATACATACATATAAAAAATATAGGTATGTTTGTAAAACATAACCCTCCTGCAGCATTCATGTAAAAAAAGAGTATGCATTACTGCTCTAGTACGCTAAATAAACTTTGATTATATCACTTTCATATAAAGAAATTAAAAGAAATAGAAAACGGGCGGCAGAGACAAAATAAAGCCTTAACAACAATATTTTTATGGGTTCAAACAATGATACATCTAAAGAATCCATACAAGACGTTGTTAGAAATAATATAAATGAAAAGGAGAACATAAAATATTGAACGGCACATTGGACCTTGGATTATAAATACATGGTAAGCTGGTTGATACTAACTCAACTCCGTTGTATAATGTTGTCATTCAATTCATTTGCTGTTTTTTATTTTTTCACCGATCACCGAAGGACATTCTGAATTTAGACCACATTCATCTTAATACATTATATGAATTACATTTTAAATAACATAATATAAGTATAGATCGTGTTTTTTAGGAGAAATAACTAACGCTGCTTAGCAGGATACAAAATTCAATTTACATATTAGAAGAGCTGACTGGTCACACCTCATTATCCCGTGTAACGATCCTCCCTGGGCTGCACTCCCACAAGACTTAATTACCCCTAATTTGGCATTCTGCAAATCTAACGGAATTCTCGCTCATGTCCAGCTCACAGCTTTGGGGCTAATCGAGTTACTTGTTTATTTATCCAGAACGTCCTACACGTTCTGGATAAATAATATACACTATGATCATACATTAATGTAGCAAGAGAAAATTTAGTTTGACGGCCTGTTTTGCTTAGTGGTTGAGACGTAGGCTATTAGGGTACTCGTAGAAGCGGAATATAAGTCCTACTATTTAAATATCCTTCTAGTTTTAAATAATAATTTTAAATTACTTATGTCTATTAATTTAGCTATTTATATCTTTGGTGTTTTACTTTAATTCTTTTTATGGACTTATGACGAGATTACTGAATTAGCAGCTATTTTTGAGGAAAATAAAAAAACAACTTTACTTTCACTCACAATCGCAATAACAGCTTATATTTTTTTTCATCATACCAGTTGGGCATTAATGCCTACCCGTACAGACAGATGCCCCCTCATAAAAACACAAAAAAGGATAGATGCTCTGTGTACTGTATAAACGAATAACTTACCCAAAAGTTTGTGAGAGTTTTCGGGTAGTTGGTGTTTTACCAGGTTTTCATCCTGCTGGGAGTATTCACAAAACAAAAATTGTCTCCAAGAAACATAAAAATAATACAAAATATGCAGTAATTAAAACCTTTGGCCATCGTTAGAAAAGATACATTCTAAAGATGAACTCTGCATCACAAACAAAACTATCCAGAACTCCCAAACAACGCTGTTGGATATTCTGCTGCTATTGTAAGATTTTATAGTCAATGTCGTATCTTTGTCTCCAAAAAAAATTATGCCACAAAATGATAAAGTAGCTAAGCAAAAAGAAGAAAAACAAAGCCATTAAAATAACGAAGTTATCAAAAATGCCACTTCACAATTACAATGCTGGTACATTAATTACTTATTATGTTTACAAAGAGTTCTGAAATGGAATTGTGAAACTTCTAATAAAATAATGGCAAAATAAAGCTCATAAACACTGAAATCGTTTCAAAATTTTTGTCACTACCATGTAAACCTACTGCATATTCTTAAGGTAGGTACATAGTTGTCGATTCAGGAAAGCTTTTTTTCTGTTTTGCGGTCATCTCAATACTGTATCCCACGTCGGGCATATTCCTACGGATGCTCTTATTACAAGCATCATATTAGGAGGAAAAAATTTCTAAACAAAAATATACCTTTCCAATGCATACTCATATTTTACTCACTGGAACGTGGTCTATCTTGGGAAACATCAAACGATAATATTATAATATATCAATTATTTTGAAGTCGGTGCTAAGTAAAACAAGAATTTTGTATAGGTGTTATTATCTATCTGTCTTAATACTGAAAATCGCCTAAGATTTTTGAAAGATCCCCACGATTTCTCTGGTCTTCTATTATCAAACTCTGACTTCCTTTTCCTGGGATCACCTCTAAAGAATCCACCTCTTTCAGAGAATCATCAAAATGGGTTCATATACGAGAAGATATCCACGAACTAACTTAAAGCCTATGTACGGTCGACTTGAGTAACCTCCTTTTTTAATAAGGTAAAAACGCCTTGTAGTACATGGCAAGGCACCCATAGAGTATCTTGAAGGCACCCGAGTGCGATGTAGAGCGCCTATGGACGGACCAATTAAAATCAGCTGTGGATAGTTCTCTGCACGTCTGCACCAGAAAGGCGGCCATCAGACAAGAATGGCGGCGTATTGTTAAGCGAGCCACTAACAGCTGAAATGACGTCCACGACCATTCTGCCGAGAGTGCAACGACGAAAAAGAACATTAAACCACCCAGACCAATACAAACAGATTTGATCATCCACACAAAGTTTGTACCGCTAGGGATTGAACCCGGAACCCTTGGTGTAGTAGCCGACGTATCAATTATTACACCAAGTTCTAGTATTGTACAAAAAGAAGTTTCTAATAACGAATTAAATTTATTATTTTTAAATTTTCGTGTTAATTTTTGGTGATATAACTATTGATAATAAATAAACTACTATGGTTTATCCTAGTAGTTTTGGAAAATGTTTCTACCACAGAATTTTATAGATTTCTATTCTACTTACGCCGTTTATTACTTTTATTGTAGGCATTATTTTTTTGGCATTGATGTAATGTAATTATTTTTTTACCTATTAAGAAGGTGTGTACCAACAAGCAAGCCCATCATAATAGTTGACTGTACGCAATTTTCCTCCTGAAAGGTAAAAATCTGTTCATTAGTTAAGTAGATAGATAAAATAGAAGGTCCCTTACTTATATAAGTGATGTTTGCCGGTCACTACCTAATATTGCCAAGAAGAAAGAATTGCCCCATTATCTAAGTTTGGCAAATAAACATGATTGTTCTCGTAGTTCATTTCTTAGCTAATTTTATTAGTTAGCCTGCAGTATCATAATGAATCGTAGACGTATGTATTTTGTAAGAAGTAATACTATTCAATAAATGTCAAACAATAATTTTAAAATTATAAAAGCAATGAGGTATTCATAAATTATAAACACTGAAAATAATTATATTTACATATATGTATATTTGAAAATGATAATGACAAATAGTATTGAATGTAACCAGTCGTTGCAGCCAGCACTGCCTTGCAATTGTCAGCGATAAAGATAGTTTATATAAAGAAAATGAAAAACCTATGCCTTGAATAGGTTGAATGAAAAAAGGTATTTACACGTTAGAAAAAAGAAAATTCGCTATTTTGTGGTTGCTGGCAGCTATCGAACGGTGTATTTGTTTTGAAATCAAATAATTATATTCTACCAAAACAACGCCTGTTATTAATTATACACGGTACATAACATCACAACAAGATACAAGCCGTCAACATGACATTCTAATAGTCAA